>JAMPIV010022671.1:0-257144 GCA_024509875.1 Oreohelix idahoensis
GCTCTCGTATAATCTTAATTTTGTGTTACGTGCTGTACTGGGAAGACTTCCAGATGTTGTTTAGATTAGCAAAGGCTGTTCTCGCTTTATTCATTCTGTTGTTGATGTCTTTGATTGTTCTACCTTCTGGTGTTACTATACATTCTAGGTATGTAAATGTGTCTGTTTCGTCCAGCTTCTGGTTTCTTATTGTTATCGGCTCAGGGCTGCCCACATTAAGTGTCATAACCTCTGTCTTCTTCAGACTGATGTTCAGAACCACCTGTCGGCTATATTTATAAAGTATATCTGTTGGTTTCTCGGATGTGTTGATACGCGAGTAGTGCAATGTCATCTGCATATTCCAGATCTTCCAGTGTAGAAAACGTTGTCCATCTCACTCCTCTTGGACTGCCCTCTGTTATCTGGCACATCAACCAGTCTATGACTGTCAAAAATAAAGTTGTTGATGAGGGGCATCCCTGTCGTACTCCTATCTTCACCTCAAAAGTTAGGTTTCCCAATTCAACACTGCATGTAACGTTAGCATAAAGGCTTTTCATGATGGAAATAATGCAGCTCGGAATTCCATAAGCTCTCTGTATTTCTCATAGGCTGATCTTGTGTATGCTGTTAAAAGCCTTTTCAAAATCAACAAAGTTAATGTATAGCTGTCTCTGCCATTTTGAGCACTGCTCTATAATGTTCCTGAGGGCAAATATATGATCTGCAGATCTTCTGTTCTTTCTGAATCCTGCTAGTTCTTTCCTCAGTTTATGGTCAACTGCTTTTGAAATTCTCAACTGAGTAAAGTGAAACATAGCGTTAGGTAGAAAAATGGTGACACTAAACTGTAGCATCAATATTGTAAAAATGATAATTTTTAAACAAAATGCCAAAATATGGGTGAAACCTCCCCTTAAAAATGCAGAAAGTTAACTGGGATATATATATATATATATATATATATATATATATGGGATATTATATAATATATATATATATATATATATATATATATATATATATATATATATATATAATATATATATATATATATATATATATATATATATATATATATACATACATAAAAAAAGTCCTATTATAAACATTTGAAATATTAGTGACGTATTTGGTCATTATTGAAGACGTCCTTACAGCAACGTTTTTTACATGATGAGGTTGCTGGCCCCATGCCACTTTATATTAGTTGCTCTTTATGGCATGACTGAGGAACCAGTAGTCCTATTCATTCTCTGTGTCAAGGACAGAATGTCAGACGGGCCTGCGTGCTCAATTCTCAACCCTTTGAAAATAAAGTTCGTTCGTTCGTTCTCTTAAAGACTTCAGAGAACTATACAGAGTATATTACTATTTGTATCAATTAAAATCTTTAAACTTGCTGTGGAGCATGTCCTCTGTCCGAACAAATGATATACGAGTAATATCGAATGTTGGTTTAATGATGATCTTTCTACTTTTCAACATATTTTATTTCATGTTTATGATTAGATACTGTGGATGTGAGTATGCTATTATTTTACCTTTACAACGTTGAATTACTTTACATTGATGGGTAAAATGCATGTGAGAATAAATGAAATCAGTATAAAAGACGAGAGAGAGGAAGGGCAGAATGTCAGACGGGCCTGCGTGTCCAATTCTCAACCCTTTGAAAATAAAGTTCGTTCGTTCGTTCGTTCTCATCAATGTATATCCTATCCCTCACCAGCATCTTCTCAACTCTTGTTCCGCTGGCACTTGTCTGATTTTTCTCATCAATTCCAGACTGGTGACCTTGTCATATAATTTCAATCCTTCTATTCTACACAAACACCGATTTATGAATGTCTGAAGTATCTTGGTTGTTGTTTATGTTGTCCATGTTTCACAGCCATACAATAGGAATGACTTGTCGTCTGTACAAGCTGATTAAAAAGCCACTTGCTTTGTTTTTAAATGTATATATATCCTCACGTGTATCTATTGGCTGCCATCACCGGTGTCAATACCTTGTCGAGGAATGGCGGCTTGCGTACCCTGATTACCCCGAGAGCTATGCCAGCGGGAGTTTTACTCCTGGAAGGTTCTACCAAGCTGGACAGGTTTGCGCGGGCAGGGTTCAGACGAAAGCAGACACCCTGGTCCTCCAGGTTGGGGGTTTTAGCATAGGGCTGACACCTCTGTCTATGTAAATAAAAAATAGAAGTTACGGAAACAACAACAACGAATAAACAAACTTTGCTGCGGGACGGACATCCGGAGTCTGAGGCTCGTATGACTGTCAGTGGTGAAAGCCGAAAGGAAGCCACTGACATGAGAACGGACGTCCTGATCGCAAAACATGATACAAGAATAGGATTTTGGAATGTCAGGACAATGAATGAGGCGGGTAAACTAAAACAGGTCACGGCAGAAATGAGAAACTATAGGTTACACATTCTAGGGATAAGCGAGAGCAGATGGACAGGGGCAGGAAAAGTTAAAACGGCAACAGGAGAAACAGTACTTTACTCTGGAAGAGAGGATGGACAGCACAATGAAGGCGTAGCCATTATTTTACAGAAAAGAATAGAAAGGACATTACTGAAATGGAAACCCATCAACAACAGACTGATAAGATTAAGATTGAGAGGTAGATTCACCAATATTACAACAATACAATGCTACGCACCAACGAATGACAGCGAAGAAGTGGTAAAAGATGAATTCTATCAACAACTGCAGAAAGATATCGAAGACACACCTAGATATGATCTTATTATAGTAATGGGAGACCTCAATGCGAAAGTTGGTACACACAATACATATAATGAAAGAGTAATGGGGAAATGCGGCAGCGGAACAGCAAACGAAAATGGGGAAAAATTAATAAGCTTCTGTAGTATTAACAACCTGGTCATTGGAGGGACACTTTTCCCACATAAAGAAATTCACAAATTAACCTGGGAATCACCAAATGATCGGGACAGATACCAGATAGACCACATCATGATTAACTGTAGATGGAGACGTGCATTACAAGATGTGAAGGTAAGAAGAGGTGCAGATGTGGGAAGTGATCACCATTTAGTAGTAGCAAAACTGAAAGTGAAACTAAGAAGGGCTGGACCAACTGTAACTACACAGAAAAGGTTTGACATCAGCAAATTGAAGGACCCACTTACCAGAAAAGCTTTTGCGGCTGACATAAAGAAACGATATCAATTTGCCAAAAGTCAGGAAAAGACATTGACTGATGATATAGACCAGAAATTCAACACCATTTCAACAATATATAAGGAAAGCAGCAAATCATGCTTGGGATTCCAGGAAAGGAAGAAGCAAGACTGGATAACACCAGAAACATTAAACACCATAACACTGAGAAAGGAAATAAAAAGAAAGAAAACAGAAGCGAAGTCCCCCAGGTTAAAGCAACTATATAGCGAACAGTACAGTCAGCTGGACAAAGGAAGTTAAACGCCAAACCCGAGCCAACAAAAAGAATTTCCAAGACGATCTTGCAAGACAGGCAGAAGAGGCAGCACTGAGAAATGAACAAAGCACAGTATACAAAATAACTAAATTCATCAGCGGAAAACGAGGTGCAAACATTATTACATTAGTAAGAGATAAGCAAGGAAATGTCATCACGACAGCAGAGGGACAGGAAACAAGATGGGCAGAGCACTTCAGAGAAACTCTGAACAAGGAACCACCAGAGACACAATTGAATGTTCCTGAGGCTGAAAACGATCTAGATGTACGAGGGGCGTTCAGAAAGTAATGCACCACATCGTTTTTCTCAGCTAATAGTGAAGATAGAAGCATGAAAGTTTGCACACTTCAAATATGGCATATGCCAATTGTGTGTACCAAATTGCATTGCAACCGGCCAAATAATACGGCTGCCCTAAACCGTTGAAATGGAGCGTGTTAGCAACTTGCGTTATAAGCAGCGAATTGTGATAGAATTTCTCGTTGCAGAGAAGGAAACTATTGTGAACATTCACAAGCGTCTATGTGATGTGTATGGAAGTTTTGCAGTCGACAGGAGTACAGTCAATCGCTGGGTTCAGAGAAGCAAAGAATCAGGAAGTGGAGATACGGAGCTGCTTGATCGGCCGCGCTGTGGACGTCCTGCCACAGCCACCAACGCAGAAATGTTGAAATGCGCTGAGAGCATTATTCTTACTGATAGGCGGAATCACTACTCAACAACTGACCTTACAGCTGTCAGTCTGCATTGGTAGTGCAAATGCAGTTATATAAACTCTCGGATTTTCTATGGTTTGCGCAAGGTGGGTTCCTCGAAGTCTCACAAATGACTACCGATTGCAAAGGAAAGCAATTTCTTCTGAATTGTTGAAGCGTTTCAATGCTGATGGAGAGAACTTTTTGGCTAAGATCGTTACATGTGACGAAACCTGGCACATCATTTTGAACCTGAGACAAAAAGAGAGTCAATGGAGTGGCATCATCCGCAATCACTACGAAGAAAGAAATTCAAGACAATTCCTTCAGCTGGAAAGGTCATGATCACTGTCTTTTGGGACATTGAAGGTGTGATTCTTGTGGACGTTATGCCAAGAGGAGAGACAATCAATTCGCAAGCTTACATTAAGACATTGAAAAAAACTCAATCAACATTTTCGCAGAGTTCGGCCGCACAAGAATCCAGCAGACCTGCTTCTCCTTCACGACGATGCGCGACCTCACACAAGTCTGGCAACACGGGAAGCAATCACCAAATTGGGTTGGACTGTACTACCCCATCCACCGTATAGTCCCGATTTGGCACAATCTGATTTTCATCTATTTGGTCCACTTAAAGATGCACTCCGTGGGACAAGGTTTGAAGATGATGAAGGAGTGATTCATGCAGCGAAGAAATGGCTACATGATCAAGACAAAATCTGGTACGGGCTAGGAATACATGCACTTGTTTCGCGCTGGCATAAAGCCGTACAAGTTGATGGAGATTATGTTGAATAATACCGATGTTTACACGACGTATCCATGTATATTGTTTATAAATGTGACAGGGGCGCTAGGGGTACCTCACACCCAAGACCCGTGCACTAAGAAAATTTATAAAGGATCGTTTGACAGGGGTTGCAATTATTGGTTGCTTGCAACCCTCTCAGCAGCAGACTTAACAATTCAAGCAACCCAAAGCCTTAAGCAGATCAACATTTAATTCCACCGAACACCAAACAAACAATCCAACAAACAATCCAACAAACACCCAGTCAGTGTTCATAGACTGTCTGAAAAATAATAAATAAAACAACGTCTAAGTGAACATCAATAGCATGGATAATAACACTTACCATACAGAAAACATGCGCCCACCTGACATCATCAACTATCTCACACACTCATGCGTGTCGCCCAATGCGACTAGTATGGTGTTGTGCATGAGGCTGGCAATCGCACCGGGTAACATAGGTTGCTACCGAAACCACTACTGCAAGAGCATCTGAATGCTTCATGCTGAGGCAAACCACACCGGTGGCCCTATGCTCCCCCAGGAGCGGAGAAGAGAAATATACATCTGGTACGCCCACGTGCTCTCACAAACCATTGTTCACACAACAATAATAATCAACTGGGCATAAAATAATATTCTTCAATACATGTACAACAAATAATCTCAATAATGAGAATTAACCACCACCTCACAACTGGTCTATCTCAATATTCGTTACTGCATTCTGAAGCATGTCGTATGTGACGACTCGTGCGGCTGGGAATCTCATCGCATGAAACACATTATTACAGGAACAACCACTGTAATAGCATAAAAATGCTTCTGTTGGCTTGTGGTGGACACCAGCCGCATTGGTGTTTCCATGCTCCACCAGGAGCAAACAGAGAAACACCTGTCTCAACAAAGGAGTGGCCTCGCGCTCTCCAGAAATCTAAATACATATTCTCACCTCACAGTAACCCATTAAATATACAGTAGAATTATCAATAAACGTGAAATACACTAAATTACTCTTACATAAAGAATACAATATAATTATTCTCGACTTAAGCCAAACTGGGACTAAATACACAACGTGTCGCTCGGCATAACATATTATAGGTTTACCACGCGGAGCGTGTTTAATCAGACTCGCTATCGCCGCCTTTTATCACCACGAGGCTACTATCTTGCGATCGTTAATCTTATCTAAATTTCCAGTGGAATAGCCTTTCTGAAGAATGAAATAATCGCTCTTAAACTCTCACATCTATCTATCTATCTATCCCATTAAACATTAAAATAGCCACATCGATATAATTTCAGAATCCTAGAAAACTAATGCTAATTTAAATTAACTCACGTGCTCAAGGCATTTACAGCTTGGCTCTTGTGTGTCTTCTTAGTCTGTTCTCACTGGGCGGCTCTCTCAAACATAGACCGGTTTCGCCGCTTGCTACCCCTTTTTATAAGCCCTGGCCTAACCACTCAATTTACTGCGCGCTACGCGGATTAATCTGCGCCACACAGATAACACACGCGATTATTGCTCCAGAATGCATGAAAACACAGATTTACACAACTAGAGCAAAAACACAACTAATTCGTAGGCTTATTATGGCCTTGTAATAAATCTGCTCGAAGATAACGTGATCAAAAGGCACTAAACCACATAGACAATATGACTGCCCAGATGGGGCCAGCGCCTAGAACGACAGACCTCAAGATGGCGCTGTCACATATTCCCCGCCTGATTTTGTTGTCGTCCCGACAACTACACTAAATCAGGCTCCCCAGTCGTATTCTCCAAATCTGGAGGATCACCTTTTCCTTCACTTCGTCTCAGGTCATTGCCGGTGACTCTAATGCTCGGACTCGCTCTGTCCGTTCGTTGGATGATATATGGACCCCCTGTCATTGTGGGAGCACGAACTACAACGTACTCGTCTTCTGACCACATATCACGAATCTCGGATCTCTCAGCGTCGTGCATTCTCTTCTTCACCAATTCTCCGACCTGTAGTGGAGTAGAACACGACAGCTTGTCACATCTCTCTTTCCGGACTGCTGCAAAACTCTGCAACGGTGGCTCTGCTCTTACGTGCGCCCCTCGTAGCCTGGAAACGTGTCCTTCAACGAGTTTTAGATGAGTCTCCTCCTCTAAATGTCGACCACTTTTCCTGGCGCCCTTATGGTGACAGTTGCCACGGCCATCTCTTGGCTTGCACTGTGACGGCAATGTAGATGTGTTGGTACGCTTAGAGAGGGCGCTCTTTGATGGGCAAACCGATATCAAATGGTCCGGGGACCTACAATGGAAACATCGCTTAGGAAGCGGGCCCTGGGGACACTTGGCTGCCATGTGGTTCGAAAGGTCTCCACAGTTGAAGCATCTTATTTTCCTAGGCTTCCTTGGTGCCCTGGGTCGCCTCCTGCTACCCTTACATCCCTGGCCGCCTTTGACTTTCTTCCCTGCAATAAGCACCTCACACTCCGGTCGACCACCAACCCTCTTTATCTTTGAGCCATTCTGCTCCCCTTCTGTAACCTGACTCCCAGCCGCAGAGGGGTCTAGTTTAACGCCTGTGGACATCGATTCTGTACGTGGCCTAGTTCTCTGCATCTAAAACAACGAACTGTCCTGGTACGTCTCCCCTGCTCCTGAGACATCGCATCAATTTTAGCCTCTAATTGAGCCACCTGTGCTCTCAGCCGCTCTACTTCTGCGTTTAATGCATGCGTATCTGACACAGTCTCTGTTCTTGCCACTTCAACACTGGCAACACAAGCCCCCAAAGCTGCTTCGACACTGGCAACACCAGCCCCAGAAGTGGGCTCAGTCTCCAAAAACCGTAGGGCATAGTCCCTCACCGACGTGAACGATGCTGTTGGCTCCTTGATGATCATTTCCTTTGCAAGCTTTCTTAGTAGGTCATCTCTCACACAAGCAGCAAACTGGTCACGAAGAAAGGATGGCGCCAAAGGAGTGACGTTGTTCTGCTTTTGTGCCCTTACAGCACTTTCAAACACCTCGTGAATGCGATGGGAGAATTCCCAAAGAGACTCCCTTGCACCTTGCCGGGTAGAGTAGAACGCGGCCATTACTTCTGGGATGCTCCGACGCTCCCCATACACCCTAAGAATGGAATGTAGCATTGCTTCTGGGTCATCGTCATCAGCCTGAATCCTCAGCTCCCTACGGACACTTGGGGTCACACTGTCAAGAATAACATCTGCCTGGTCCTCTTTACTCATCATCCCTACTCTCCAGGCAGCTCTCACCTCTCTGACATATTCCTCGGCCGTAGGACCCGTGCGCTCCCCAAAGCACCGCACTCTCTTGTGAGTAGGTACCACGATGTACTGCACTCGTTCTGGTTGACGATCCAGCCCTACTACAGGGTCATCCACCTCAGCCACATCTTCGTTATCAGTTCTACTAGCAGCGCGTGTGTTGCGTGCCGCCATCTTGTTGCTAGTAGAGTTGACTAGAAATCTTGACAAACTGGATGATCCCGTCCCTCGCCTTGCACTGAACTGGGTGTTCTACTGTTTCGGCTGTTGCTGCTCTGATTGCTGAAGAGTTGCTTCACTGCGTGCTGTCTGTCAATCCTGCCGACGACGCCACTTGTGACAGGGGCGCTAGGGGTACCTCACACCCAAGACCCGTGCACTAAGAAAATTTATAAAGGATCGTTTGACAGGGGTTGCAATTATTGGTTGCTTGCAACCCTCTCAGCAGCAGACTTAACAATTCAAGCAACCCAAAGCCTTAAGCAGATCAACATTTAATTCTACCGAACACCAAACAAACAATCCAACAAACACCCAGTCAGTGTTCATAGACTGTCTGAAAAATAATAAATAAAACAACGTCTAAGTGAACATCAATAGCATGGATAATAACACTTACCATACAGAAAACATGCGCCCACCTGACATCATCAACTATCTCACACACTCATGCGTGTCGCCCAATGCGACTAGTATGGTGTTGTGCATGAGGCTGGCAATCGCACCGGGTAACATAGGTTGCTACCGAAACCACTACTGCAAAAGCATCTGAATGCTCCATGCTGAGGTAAACCACACCGGTGGCCCCATGCTCCCTCAGGAGCGGAGAAGAGAAATATACATCTGGTACGCCCACGTGCTCTCACAAACCATTGTTCACACAACAATAATAATCAACTGGACATAAAATAATATTCTTCAATACATGTACAACAAATAATCTCAATAATGAGAATTAACCACCACCTCACAACTGGTCTATCTCAATATTCGTTACTGCATTCTGAAGCATGTCGTATGTGACGACTCGTGCGGCTGGGAATCTCATCGCATGAAACACATTATTACAGGAACAACCACTGTAATAGCATAAAAATGCTTCTGTTGGCTTGTGGTGGACACCAGCCGCATTGGTGTTTCCATGCTCCACCAGGAGCAAACAGAGAAACACCTGTCTCAACAAAGGAGTGGCCTCGCGCTCTCCAGAAATCTAAATACATATTCTCACCTCACAGTAACCCATTAAATATACAGTAGAATTATCAATAAACGTGAAATACACTAAATTACTCTTACATAAAGAATACAATATAATTATTCTCGACTTAAGCCAAACTGGGACTAAATACACAACGTGTCGCTCGGCATAACATATTATAGGTTTACCACGCGGAGCGTGTTTAATCAGACTCGCTATCGCCGCCTTTTATCACCACGAGGCTACTATCTTGCGATCGTTAATCTTATCTAAATTTCCAGTGGAATAGCCTTTCTGAAGAATGAAATAATCGCTCTTAAACTCTCACATCTATCTATCTATCTATCTATCCCATTAAACATTAAAATAGCCACATCGATATAATTTCAGAATCCTAGAAAACTAATGCTAATTTAAATTAACTCACGTGCTCAAGGCATTTACAGCTTGGCTCTTGTGTGTCTTCTTAGTCTGTTCTCACTGGGCGGCTCTCTCAAACATAGACCGGTTTCGCCGCTTGCTACCCCTTTTTATAAGCCCTGGCCTAACCACTCAATTTACTGCGCGCTACGCGGATTAATCTGCGCCACACAGATAACACACGCGATTATTGCTCCAGAATGCATGAAAACACAGATTTACACAACTAGAGCAAAAACACAACTAATTCGTAGGCTTATTATGGCCTTGTAATAAATCTGCTCGAAGATAACGTGATCAAAAGGCACTAAACCACATAGACAATATGACTGCCCAGATGGGGCCAGCGCCTAGAACGACAGACCTCAAGATGGCGCTGTCACATAAATTTCATGCTTTTTGAATAAACAGCTCCTGAGAAAAACGATGTGGTGCATTACTTTCTGAACGCCTCTCGTAAATACAGACATTCCACGAAAAGAAGAAATCATCACAGCAATCAAAGGGCTAAAGAACGGAAAAGCTCCAGGCCATGATAATTTAAATTCAGAGCTATTTAAGACAGACCCTGAGCTAGCAGCAGAACTATTAGAACCACTATTTGCACAAGTCTGGAACAAGCAGGATTTAGAAAGAACAGAAGATGTGTAGATCATATATTCTATCTCAGGAACATTATAGAGCAGTGCTCAGAATGGCAAAGACAGCTGTACATTAATTTCGTTGATTTTGAAAAGGCTTTTGACAGCATACATAGGGACAGTTTATGGAAAATACTGAGGGTTTATGGAATTCCAAGCTGCATAGTGTCAATCATAAAAAGCCTTTATGCCAACTTTACGTGTAGTGTTGGGCAGAGCAACCTAACCTTTGAGGTGAAGACAGGAGTACGACAGGGATGCCCCTTATCAACTACTCTATTTTTAACTGTCATAGACTGGGTGATGCGCCAGACAACAAAGGGCAGTCCAAGAGGAATAAGATGGACTACATTTTCTACATTGGAAGATCTGGAATATGCAGATGACATTGCACTACTAGCACATTCACATCAACACATCCAGGAAAAAACGGATAGACTTAATAAGTTTAGCCAGCAGGTGGGCTTGAACGCACAAAATTAAGATTATATCAGAGCTCTGTGCTTTCTGTGCTTCTCTATGGTGCGGAATGCTGGAGAGTTACAGAGAAGGAAATGTCGAAATTGTCCTCTTTTCACACAACATGCCAAAGAAAAATTCTCCGAATCTTTTGGCCGAATACCATCACCAACCAAGACTCGGAGCAAGCAAGAGGACATGCACACCATCATAGCTGGCAGACGCTGGAGCTGGGTTGGCCATGTCCCCAGAAGAGACCCCGATGCCATCACAAGAACAGCTATGCTTTGGACCCCTGAAGGAAAACAAAAGAGAGGCCGACCAAAAACAACCTGGCGGAGGACTGTGGAGGCTGAGATGCAAAGAATGAACCAGAGTTGGGGCACTGTACGAAGGATGGCCACCGACCGAGCATAGGAGAATCAATTTGTTGTTGCCGTACAAGACGCCACTAGGCGTGATGGCCACTGACTGCTTTGACGGTCGGTGGTTATGGATCGAAGAAAGAAGAAGAAGAAGAAGTATCTTGGTTGTTGTTTATGTTGTCCATGTTTCACAGCCATACAATAGGAATGACTTGTCATCTGTACAAGCTGAATAAAAAGCCACTTGCTTTATTTTTAAATGTATATATCCTCACGTTTATCTATTGGATACGTGTGAAACAAATGTTAAAAACAAGGAACAGAAACTGCCCCATTTGATTAATAAGTATTATTTTGTTTTCTGAAACAAATAACACAAAGTTAAAATGGTTAATAAACGGACGTTAAAAAGACTGAACAAATTACTGCCCGCTACGAAATCACGTGTTAAACAGGCTGGATCTTATGTTGAGCTCTAATATAAATGTGGCATAGCATTCTGTATAACATAAAACCATTCAGTTTAGTTTTTATCTGGACGTTTGTGTCATAAAAATTAGTTTAAATAGGAATGAAGATGTAACAGTTTAAAAATACTAAGTGATTGTTTTAAACTGCCACTAGATGTGATACTCGATAGCGCATGTATGCGTGCTTGCGGGTAAGTAAAACGCTAAATATGTAAATTTTATTTTTGTGTCTGGACGTGATTATCCCATTGCACTTGTCAGAGGTCAAGGTTATATTTGACAGATCCACGGCTTGATATTTGTCACCTGACCTGCCTATTGCCGTCAGCTGATCGTTCTGTCCTTGGTGCGTTGTACCACATACCTGTATTACGTACATCTTTCAAAGACACATTTACTGTGATAAAAGTATCGTTCGTACACATGCAGTTCTTTGTCCCACAACTGGCTAACAGGATTTTTGAAAATGTATGGTTTGGGTTTTTTTTTTATGTCAAGGAAATTCAAGGTAAATAGTTTTACTGTGCCAACCTTTCAAATGTTAGAACATACCAGTTTACATTTCATTCATTCAGTAATTCAAACATTCGTTCATTCAAACATTCATTCATTCAAACATTGAATCATTCACACTGTGACGAAATGGACGACCTCTTCACGATCTTTGGTTCTCTCCGGCAGTATCGGTACATTTGTGATACTGATTTTATTATGCGCTGTCAATTATCGCACTTTTCTTTCTTTCTTTATTTTTCTTCTAAGTAGCAGATATTTGATTTTATCAGATCACCCTGTAGGTGATAAATATCACATTTGCTGGGCGCTACCCAGATTTGTTGGTTATAGGCGCGGCAGATTAACACGTACATCGGCCAGCGCTATCGGCTTAATCACCGATAAGACACGGAGTTTGCGTACTCATACGACAGATAACGAGATTACTGTCTGTGTGACACCTGTGGGCAGACAAGTGTGATATAATCACTTCCGGTCACTTGGTTAAAAGTAATCATGGAGTTATTACATTTTAGACAATATGAGTCTAAAAATGTGTTTGTGAGAGTGTATGCAAAGCATCATATGTCCATATATGGTAATACGTGACCTATGCAGGCACGCACTTTATTTCACGTGGGACTATTTTAAAATATCACACCCTTGTCACAGATGAAAATAGTGCAGCAGTAATCATCCACTTTTGCCCCTCCCCATCTAGAGTATACTTTTGCTACCTGAACCAAGGATTCACCAGTTTAATTAACACGGGGGCCATCTGGCAATCAAGCCCTATGTGAAACAGAGAGCGAAGTGCGGAGCATGGCGTAATAGATTCTTTGATCAGGGGAACACACGATATTCAGTGGGACGGACGTTGGATTGTAAAACTTTCAGGTGAAAATTGCGTAGCTGATTTTCGGCAAGGCGGAGATGATGAAAGTCAAGAGGTGGTAAAATTACCTTTGATTCAAGAAATCGAACAGCAAATTTTCTCGGGTCTGGCAGAGGTGTGACTTTCACATTAAAGAACGATAGTACGGAACATATCAATATATACCATGTCTTTCCGATAGCCATGATCAGTTGCCAGAAATCCATATGAATTCACTAGCTCGTTATCTTAAGATTTCTCGTACAGAGTGAAAATTAATAGATTCCGTGGAGTGTCTAATTTTTCTGATTGCGGTAATTTATATACTAATTTTAAAGTAATTTAGTGTGTTTATAGTTTTCAATATATATTTCACTGAGATTTTCTGTGCAAATTAAATAACTTATAGCTACCTTTCCAGCCCTAAAGTAAATTTAATTACTCGCTATTTTTCCAGTAAGAGATGTTTTAAATTGACTAGTGATCTTCCTTATCAGTCATTTCTGACCAAAGGAGCGTACCTCCCGAAATAACTTTCGGTGGCACGAGGTTGGGCAATGTTAGATCAAGCTGTTGCCCATGCAGCATGACCCGGCCTGGACGTCAGAGGAACGGTCTAGCCGATACTGTCTGACACCAGTAGCAACAGCCTAGTCACTAGTAGGATACGGAACTTGCCCTCCAATTCATCTTCCCTTTTAGTCATTACGGACTGTATAGGGGATACAGACACCTCGAGAGCAGAGGGTCTGGGAGCCGGACATTCTACGTCCCCGAGTCATTGCTGACCATATAAGGGGACGCAGACACCTCGAGACCCGTAGGTCTGAGGAAAATGCCGGACTTCTCGAACGCTATCTGGAAACGGACACGACTCTCTGTCTCGATTTCTGGTACTGGGAGGGCCCGAAAAGGCACCACACACAGTCGTTAGAGATAGAAGTTCGCCGGTAAGCATGTATTAGCTCTAGAATTGCCACAGTTATCCAAGTAGGATCGTGTCATCATCGTGTCATCAAATTGACTAGTACATACATTAAATAACTGTCTACTGGCGGCATATATTATTTACTTCTATCCATTTTATGTAATTTTTAAAAAATGACTAGTGTTCATGTCACGCGTTAACAGAATGATAGGATAAGCTAGACACGTGTGTTTAAATCTAATTTATAACAGAGTGGTGTAGAGGTCGTATTTTTAACACGTGTTAGATATGATATTGATAATGTGGTTAAATTTTTATATTCTCTTTTATATAGGCTGGTCAAAACCTGAGTACTAGCGGATTTTCTTATGGCCATATGAACTTATGATCATACGAACTTATAATATTATAAGCATCCAAGAATATTTAATATTGATGAGCTTCTTGCTGTGACCTGTGCGGTCCAATTTTCCTCATTTTCGTAAGAGAAACCAGAATAGAACCATTGAATTATAATATTAACTGGGCCAGAACTATTACCAGATTTACTTATATATATATAAATATATCTCATCAGCCAACTATGGCAATACATTGTCAGCAACATTTGTGTAACTTAAACCTAGCGTTTCAGCCACCTGAGGCTAAACAACCTAGGAACTGTATATGTTCTATTTATTCTACATCGGCGATCACCACGCATGAACCTTACTCCAACCAACTGAAGGCATAGATAACTTATTGTATCCAGTTCAAATTTAACACCGACTCTAGCGATTCTCGTGAAATTTTCAGTCAGCAACTACGGAGAGACTGGGGCTGGATTTGGCAAACTTAAATTTGACACTAAATACACGTATTATTTATTAGTGTATTTCCTTGAAGTGCCTGCGACAACTACTTGGCACGGCTGTTTGCGAGCGATCTTTTAGTTTTCCCTGACCGCGCTATTTATAGCTATCGTGACAGAGGTCACGTGGTCAACTTCCTAACGGGAAAAAAATGTGGCGGTGTTTACTTTTGATAGGGCTTAATTAATGCTTTTAGGCTACTTTATTATTATGAATACCGGCTTTAATTTTGCGTAAAGCTAGACTAGAAATGTTAGAGTAAATTTTAGAACAAGAACAAACATTTTATCACAATTAGAACAGAAGATATAATAGTCTGAAATAGTGTAAAATTTACGTTTTTTAAATATTTTGTATGGTTTGTTTCTAATGCAATTTACACTAAAACGGTCACAATCAACATGCATAACAAATTACAGAAATCAAAAGTAGAAAACCTGCAGAAAATGGATATCATAGTTTTGTTTTGGTTTCATGCGTCAAACATTAATTATTGACATTTTAAATTGCAAGTCCACATTTATTACCTTAAAATAACACACCCAATTGTCCCCAAAACATGAGAGCTAACAATTAGCTCAATCATATATCACGATGGTCATGTAAAAATGAGTATGGTCATGAGGAAAACGAAATGTTCAATTTAATAAATAAAACATACACCTATTAAATGATTTCTACACTCTGTTAATTCTGTCACTCTCACGCAACAACTGCCATAATTTGCTCTAGCCCCAAATTTCGCTCAATTATCATTCACGCTTCCTTTTTTTATAGGAGGAATCTGTATATTCACAGATGGAGAAATTTGTAACAAATGAGTTTCCATTATAAATTTTAATTGTGAAGTTATATTTTTAATACCGCTGGCGCGTCTTTCAAAATTCTCTGTTTTCTCTCCTGTGCCCACGTAAGACCTACTGTTTCCTTCATGGCTATTGCTAATTCTTTGGATATTCTAACTCTACTTTTAATGCCTGCTTTCCTGCATATTTCCTGACGTGACGTTTCTGAACAGCGTTGTAGTTCATGTGCCTGCTGCAGGTCTAGTGAGTCAGTTGATGTTCCAGCAATATGTTTCCTAACAGTGTGGAGAAATTGAGATCGCTTACGTTTTGTTGGCATTCTGGTGACTGATGTTTATCTTCTATGTTTAATTAGTTTTTGTAGTACAATAGGCTGTCCTCTGGTTTTGCATTTTATGATATTATTTTTTGCTGTTTCTATTTTTTTTCTAACAATGGATGTGAATAGGGTTTCTTTCTCTTCTGTTAGTGGTTGTGAAGGTGGCTTAGCAAGTAACTGTTGTACTGTGATGTCGCTTTTGAAGACAGGCGAGGTGGATGTACTTGTATGTATAACTGACTTGGTAGGTGTAGATGTGGCAACAAAAACTGGCATGCTAGGGTGAGTAGTGTTATCCACCTCCAAATGAATAATGGTATCGCCTTTAATGTGAGATGACTCATCAACTTCCAGCTGAACCATATCATCACTAGTGTGAGCAGGCACATCAACCTCCTGCTATACAGAGCTATCCTGACTACAGCTAACTGACTGACTACAACTAACTGACTGACTACAGCTAACTGACTGACTACAACTAACTGACTGACTACAACTATAATATAATTGACTGACTACAACTAATTTACTGACTACAACTAATTTACTGACTACAACTAATTGACTGACTACAACTAACTGACTGACTACAACTAACTGACTGACTAGACATGGAGGGGTCAGAAAGAACATAACAGGGGATAGAGCAGCTTTTTGTTTTTAAAACACCAAAAGATGTCTTTGCAAAATAATTGCACAGTTGACATTCACTTATAGTAAAATTATGGTCATAGTCTTTCCAGATGTGCTGACTGTTTCCCGATAGTAACTTGGCTGTTTTAAGACACTTCTCATTATGCCTCCTTTTTGAGTTTTGTATTCGTAAGTAACACTTCTTACAAAATATAGTCGAATGCTCTGTGGGTTTATCATCTGATACGTTATATCCAAACACAAAGAACAGATCATTAACGTAATTAGAACAGTTTAGTGCTTTATGATTTGAACTTTTTGATTTGGAAGTTAATGCTTTCTTGCCACAGGCTCTGCACAGTGCACTGGCACAATTCATATGATGCAAAAAAGTATGTTCCATTTTGTTATGTAGTATAGTTTACTTGTTTATGTATAAAGATAATAGAATATTTGGGAGTATCAAGTCTAACACAAGGCTGTAGAATGCTTTATCTGTGAATGAAAGAAGATATACAAACAGTTACTTAGAATTCTTTGGCAGCCGTCGTGTGCACAGGATGGTCTACCAAAGAACACTAATGAAACAGTCCTTATCTCACATACAATAAAAAAAGAACACTAATGATTAACAGACTTGACAGATTAATTTCAATCAAATAAAAACGCAATCAAAAATAGAACACAGAACAAAGTTATAGTACACAAAAGAATTTTAGCGCTATGTTTATCCAGAACGAGTGTGTAATGATTTATATTTTACTGATTTTACACACACATCAGCTGATTTTCCCCGCCAAAACCCCCAGTAGTCATTTACGGTGCACATGAAAATTTTATACCCGGTGTCATAATTCCGGTCACCGAAACTAAAAGAGCGCTCTGGTATAGGGTACAAACAGCCGTGTGGGGTAAGTGTATCTGAAAGTGGCCACTGCGTGTATGTGAATTGAATGAACAGAGAAAGAAACATATGTCTTTTGTTAACATCATATACTTATATGGTTTCTTCTTTCCTTTTGTTATCTCAATAATCTGATTAGTCACGGGATAGTTTACATTAGGAACCTATTCTTTTCCCATACTGACTATTTCATAACTTATTGTTAACCTTTGATCTTTTGAGTTAATTAACCTCTGTTGGGATCGTCTTTTCTTTTCCTTTACCAGAGGGGAGACCCTATTTGATTAATTTTCATTTTATCTGTAAACCATGATCTCTTGATGCATATGATTTATGTTGTGATTTTCTATTTATAATAAACTTTATTAAACCTTTAGTTATTGTGTCGGTCATCCTCAATCCATTATATGTTACGTATAGTTTGTTTTCACGTTCGTGCGTATTTGTCACAGAATTGTGTGCATGTGAGTGCAGTGTAACTTGTATTTTCGTACAAGGAGAGAAAGTGCGTCTGATTTAAATATCGTCGTCCAGATAGGCTGGATTAGATAAATTATTCTATCCAGAGATTGTCCTTTCTCTCACACGATCACCCTCGTGGAAAAAAAACTATATCTTAACCCTTACTTTCACATTGTCATCACTATCACCTCTGCTCAAACAGGGCTGTAAACATCTATTACCTATCTGATAAATCATACACGACAACCCTATCTGCATGATTTGAAATGATTGGATCTTTCTGATTAGATTCATAACAACAACGCTTTGGAAAATAGGAATATAGGCTGACCATTTCGCAATTTTATCTCACTGTGAATTTCACGCTCGCCAAAACAACATCAGACCTCGCCAGAGTGAAGACTAGATTCATAATTCCATTTTGTAAACCGGACCTTTTATTGGAGAACCAGATAAGACTCACAAAGCACAGGACCTCTCTTTCAAATTTTAATAAGGAACCCCGGGACTAGGAAACTAAAAAAACACGGAGTAAGAGGGGGAATCTATAGTCAAAATTAAAGACATCCCAGACGCGTGTAAGAGAACGATTCGTCTCTTTTATTCCTCTGAGCAAATAAGTCTGTAACCAAGATTGGCGTAAGTAGCGCATTTTCATTCTGTTTTACTACGAACAAGTGAACTAACATATATCTATATATATTACCATGTGAAGTTTAATGGGTGAAAATCGCTCGTGGATGTCCAAGTCATTTGAGGCTGGCAACCTCAGCGTGTAGAATGATGATTCATGAACCACCACTGTACCGGCTGGTGATTGCTTTATTGATAGTTTCGTAAAGAGAACTAAAAGCATAAAGTAGTTCCAGGTTCCCTATGGAGAAGGGAGGGAAACACGAAAAGAAATGATGTACATTCTAAGAATAATACTTACATTTTCAAAGCAGTGTAAATGTCCATATAAACATATTCACTTTAAAATTAATGTAAGTTTTCAAGCTTTAAACCAGTGTAAATATAAATGAAACATAAATGAATTTATATTGTGAACACTTTTCAAACAGCGGAGATGTAAATGTAAAAATATTATATCTGTACGTTTAACCTTTTCATTTAAATGTAAAGTAAAGCTAAAGTATTCAGTTTAAATGTAAAGGAAGTTTTATCCCGAGGAATTAAATTTAGTTCTCATCGAGGGTAAATTCTGACATGGGATTGTAGAATAGAAGAGGGGGGCACATAACTGTGTCGGAAAACGCCATACTCTGAAGAGCGTTTCGTTTCTATTTCTATTACCAGTTATTGGTGGTACCAGCAGAAAGTACTATCTCTGGAACCAAGTGAAGGTAGAAGTGGACTGACGTTGTGACAGACGCCATCATAAGAGGGTCTTATAGACAGACGCAGAACCATCTTGGCCGTTACTCCTTGACGTTCTGGGAACGTGCGGCGCCTGAACTTTGACCAGAAATGAGCGCGAGCACAGTGAAAGGAACTAACCCAGCGGGAGAAGAAACTACCATTGGCAGCTAAGTGAAAATATCCGCTGCCAAAAGTGACCGTCTTTATTCAGTTAAATCCCATTCAAGTGATGAAATCTTTTTCATAAATATTCAAATTATTTTTCAACTGTTAAAACTTAAAGTGATTATTAAATTTTGTTATTTGTAATGTTACAAATTTAACTTCGATTCAATCCTTTTAAATGTACTACATGTTTGTCTCAGTCAAAGTTACTAAACACACACTCTAAGCAGAGCTATATAATAATAATAATTCCACTGATTAACTCAGCGGTGGGGGCTTAACGAGCTAGAATAAACCATTGCTAAATTCTTCATAAAAGGTGTCGGAGGATTACAGAATTAACGTGCTCTGCAACAGCCAGCATTGCTTTCGCTTATCTGAATATCTTGTGCAGACTACCATGTGATAGAAGCTTTACTACTCTTCTATCGACATTTCTGCCAAGAGTAATCTTGTGTAAAGATAGACTCCATTGAAGCCTATAACAGATACTCTTGAGTTTTGGCCACTGTTGGACCACTACTGCAAAGCAGGGGAGGCCTTACCGTCACACACACATTCATTCATTAAAAGTTATTAATTCATTCATTCATTCGTTCATTCAAACATTCGTTCATTCAAACATTCGTTCACTCATTTAACCATTTATTAAAACATTCACTCAGTAAGATATTCATTCAAATATTCATTCATTAATTCATTCACACATTCATTCATTCAAACATTCATTCATTCACATATTCATTAATTCATTAAATCATTCATTGACACATTCATGTGTTCAAATATTCATTCATTCAAACGTTCATTTTTTTAAACATTCCAGCATTCATTCAAACAATGATCTTTCATTCACTCATTCAAGTATTCATTCTTTCCTTTAATCATTCATTCATTCATTCAAACAAAGAACATTAATTTAGTCAGACATTCATTCAGTAATTCAAACATTCATCCACTCAAACAATCATTTATTCAATCACTCATTCATTCAAACGTTCTTTCATTTAATCATTCGTTCAATCATTCATTATTTCATTCTATAAGTCGTAAAACACTCATTCATTCAAGCATTCATACATTAAAACATTCAATTCGTTCATTCTATCATTCATTCAAAGATTCACTCGTTCAAACATTCATTTGTTCACTTTATAATTCATTCAAACATTTATTCATTTTCATTCAAACATTCATTCATTCATTCATGCATACAATCATTCATTCATTCAGTTACTCATTCATTCACTCAAACATTCATTCATTCAGTGATTCAGTCATTCCTTCAGTCATTACCCTTTAGCTGCCTGTGGAACGTAGGCTTTCGAGACATTGATACCAACCCTTACTGACCTGTGCCATCCATTCAAGGGCTCTTTGTGTCCTCTTAACACGCGCTCTGGGAGAGCTTAAATTAGGCCTCTGCTGTTTTACATTTGTAGGCTTCCTCTTGGAATGGGAAGAGTGATAACGTATATTTTTATGTCAAGGAAAAAACAAGAAGGATCATACATCCGTGGTTCAAATGATGCCCCTTGTGATGTGAGGCCCGCGCCATTGTAGCGAAAGGTTTTCCTATTATGATAATAGTGGTAGAGCAGAAGTAGAATCTCTCTCCAGAAAGTATGAAGTTCCAGTGCCCGAGAAGTACACTGGTATCACAAGTGAGTTACAGCTGTGAATACTCTGAGCTGGACAATAGATTTAGGCTTCAGGAGTATAAGATGCTACTTTCGCTATCGTAACCCTATGTGATAATATAATTAAATTTGAAAAGGTAACTCAAAATTTTAACAGTTAAAAATTTAACAAGTCAAATGAGTACAATTATCCAATTTATTATGTACATCTATATATTCTTGTAATGAGAAATGGTTGTTGTAAGATGGTAAATGTATGATTATTTACAGTTACAAATCAAATAAACAAGCTAAAAAAATCTTGGATTTATCTTCCACTGAACTTATAAAACAAGTTTGTCACATTATCTCTTGCCATCTAGTTGTCATCATTAAACGGTCGTTTTTAGAAACTGCTCACAGGATTTGTTGGATGGATACACATAAACTTATCCTATGTATTAGCCACGTCTGCTCGAGGTTCCTCCGACACACTGGAGTACGGAAGACTTTCCTTCAGCCCGCCCTATAACTACGGGGGACTAAGGTGTTGAAGAGTGGTTGACTTCTAGGCTTCAGTGAGCTGGATCAACTTCTACAAGTCTTTATTTTCTCGATCAGGAATGATCATAATTATTGATCATAAAAACCTGGAACAAAAGGTAATAGGTGGCCATTGTTCTAACAGTCTCACCACCCTCTGCCGTTCATGATGCGACCATGTCTTCAGTGTTTGTATATAAATGAATGAATCATGGTAGTATATTACCGAGATAGCATGATAAAATAATGTATAATGTGCAGAATTAACAATATACATGAATAAATACATTCTTTAGCGATACATGGCGCATAAGGCAGAAACCTTTGCCTTCCACTTGTTCGTTGTCAAGCCACTTATTAGCTCTTGCACTTTATGCCCGTAACGCTTCCTTCTCATTATTGTTCTTCTGATGTTTATTTTGGTTAACCAATTAATTTTTATGCTTACCCTCAGGACAATGCCGGTGAAAGTTATCTCTGGTTAGTGGTCATTCCCTGTTGTTATTTATATCTGTAGGATCAATCAAAAATAAAATCTGAAAATAAAATGATATTAGTAATACATATATTTTTAATAAACTTACATACCCTCTTAGGATTTTATAAGCTCACGGTGAGTCTGTATAGACTTAATTTAATCTCTTTCCAGCTGATGTTCATGAGAACTTTTCTAAGCAGATGCTGTTCTCGAATGTTTTCACTCTTGGCTCCAATGGATTTTAGTGTGTGATTTTCCAACTCTCACAGCCGTATGTTAACACTGAGATAACATTTGAATTAAACAGACGAAGCTTGGTATGTATATTCAATGATCGTAATTTCCAAATGTTAGATAATCTATTGAAGGCGCTAGCTGCCAAAGCAATTCTAGTATGGATTTCTCTTTTAGTGTCACCATTTATTAATTTTGTATTCAATTTTAAATAACTGTTAAGTTAATTGAAACTTTGTCAACTTTTTATTTTCTTTTTCCCCGTTCAAGATGATATCAAAGGTCTCGTTAGAAAAGTTCATAACTTTAGTTTTAGAGTCATTTATTTGGAGACCTATTTTAACCGAGAGATGACACTATTTTTATTTTTTGGGATTGTCTTGGTTTGTTAGTTCTTAAGAATGCTACATCATCTGCGAAATCCAGGTTCCCCCAGGAATTTTTCCATTTGTTTTATTTTATACTTTTAAGTATTGTTCATTCTTGGGGTATAGTTTCTCACAACCCAATCAATAGCTATTCCAAAAAGTAGTGGTGACATAATACAGCCTTGTTTCACCCCTGTTTCTACTGTAAACCATTCTGTATTCCCTTTATTTGTTCTAACACAACATCTTGCATTGTCATATAGCGCTTTGATTATATTCACATATTTTGTTGGAAAACCATAGATTGTAAGTATCTTCCACAATGATGGGCGGTGTAGACTATCAAAGGCTTTTTGAAAATCGACGCAGGTGATAATAAGTGGCGATTGCCTTTCCACTGATTCTTCTATAATTGTTCTTAGTGTGAATATTTGATCAATACATGTTTCCTTTCGGCCTTGAACCTTCCCTTGTTCTTCTTTTGATATTTTTCGTCAGCATGCTTCTTAAGTCTTTCTAACATCATGCAACATAATAAATTTTCCAGGTACTGATAATAGAGATATACCACGCCAGTTATTACAGTCTGATAGATCACCTTTCTTCGGTAACTTTACAATAATACTGTCTTTCCATTGTTGTGGTGGTAGTTCTTCTCTCCATACTTCATTTATAATATCTAAAATTCTCAAGAGGTTGTTGTCATTAACTGCTTTAATCATTTCCCCTGAAATTTCGTCAACTCCAGCAGCTATAAAATTTTTTAATCTTTTAACGGCTTGTTTGATCTCGTCCAGCGTGAATTCATCGCAAGTTATTGGCAAGGTGGTTGTGGATGTTTCATTATTAAAATCAGGTGTTACTGTTGGTGGTGGTCTGTTTAGTTGAAGTTTGCCCCCATGAACTTTCTACTTATCATTTGGCTTCCTTATCTTCAGGTATATGTTCTGTTTGATCTTTTCAGTAATGTGAGTAGTCTATTAGACCTTTGGTGTTTTTAGTTCCCATGGTGGTATTTTGCTTTTGTAATTTGATAAAGGCACCTACTATTACCAGTTCTTGCAGCATTTTCAGCTTCTACGGCCAGTGTCATTGATCTTCTTTTTCTCTTCGAGTTTTTGTCTTCACTTCTTTATTTAACTTTATAAGTTAGTTTGCAAGATTCAACTGCATTATGTGTTTTTGCCGCTAGTAGTTTTAAGTTTTGCTGTGGGTCCTTTCTTGTATTTTATCCCAAGTAATCTTCTCTAATCTCAACCATTTTTTCTTTTTATGTACTAGGTATCCGTGGTCGCTACAGCTGCTTCTGTCATTGCTGTTCTCAGTTGTTCCCATTTTAGTATCGATTTTGCTTTGTGTGATATCGTTGTGCAGCTGAGTTTTGCCTAAAGCTCGCAAATAGTTTCCCCCTGATTTTGACATTATAGCATTTTTTATTGCTATTCCATATCATTTGATTGCAGTCTTTGTACATCTATTCTTTATTTTTATTCGGTTGGTCTATAACTTGTCTATCAGTTTATTATNTTCTCATTTTAGCTATGCAGAGGTTATGATCGCTTCCGATCTCTGCACCTCTGTATGCTCTGACGTCTTGAACTGATGAGCGAAATTTAGCGCTTATGCAGAAGTGATCTATCTGGTTCTTAGTTCTGCCATCAGGTGAATTCCATGTTATCTTGTGGATATTCTTATGTGGAAAGATGGTGTCTGCCACAACGAGGTTTGATATTTCACAAAGTTCTAGAAGTCTTTCGCCATTTTGATTCAAACAGCCTATGCCATGAGTACCGAGATATCTTTGTACTCCATCGTTGTTGTCACCTACTTTGGCGTTAAAATCACCCATGACTGCTATTATGTCATGCTTGGGTATTGTGTTGATGGTACTTAGAAGTGCTTCATAGAAGTCATCTTTTGTGGTATCAAGAGCGTCGTTAGTTGGTGCATAACATTGTACAATTGAGAGCTTGAAAAATCGTGTCTGAAATCTAGCTAATAATTAACAATATACATGAATAAATCACATGTTATGATACATGGGTACGATATAACCTTTGCCTTCCACTTATGGATGTCAAGTCACTTATGTACTTGCTGGTATGTCGTAAGCTTCCAGGCAAGATCTAGCCATGATATATGTGGCAAACCAATTAATGGTTATGCTTCCTGACAATGCCGGTGAAGGTTATCTCTGGTTAGCGTCATTCCCTTTTTTTTTATTATCTGCTACAATCAATCAGAAATAAAATCTGAAATAAAATGATATTAGTAATACATATATTTTTAATAAACTTACATAGGCCTATATGAACTTAGGATTAATAAGCTCACTTATTGGGTGAGACTGTATTGGCTATATATTTAATCTGCCCTGCATGCAGCGTGAAAATAGAACTTTTCTTGCAGATGCTGTCTTCCAGTTTCTCACTCTGGCTTCTGGATTTAGTGTGTGATTTCCAATGCGCCGCTCTGTCCTTATATTTCAGTCTCTCGCCCGTACGAGAAAGCAGCTCCCAAATTCCCCAAAAGATTTTAGTTTCATCTCCTGATTTGAGGCGATTTGAAGCAATCTGTGTTTTTCCTGTACTTGTTTTTCTCTTCTGTTCACTACACACTTATATTCTTCCGTCCTTCCTATGTATCATTCCCTTTTCCCCATATGAGGCTTTCATTCCATATAAGTTTTATCCAAATCCGTTGAGGCTTGTTAGTGTAATAAATTTTTAAAGATTATTAGCTAACTTTTAGCCGATGTGATGAAGGTGAAAAATATTAATTATCTTTAAAACTATTTATATTTGAATAATATCCTTTTGGATATAATTCCTAGTCTATCTCCTTTGTTGAGTTATATTTATTTAATATTATTCCAACCGGGCGTTCTCCGGTAATTAATAATTTAATTTTCAGTAAATGCATACTTTTAAAGTCCGCCATACATTTCTCTATAGCTATTTCCTCATTCTTTAGTAATATTGTCTGGCTTCAACCGTAATTCACATTTCCGCTGTCTACAAACTTCAAAGAAAGACCGCCGCGCTGACCTTGCACTGTGTGTGTGGGTGTCGCGTGGGCGTGTGTCGCGCTACAACCAAGCAAGTGTTTACCAAATCTCGCTACAGCCATTTAACATTTGGAGGCCCCTTGTGAGTTGAGGCCTGGGCTAAATGACCATGCTGATTCTTCCCTCTACTTAACAGCTTTCAAGACTTCATCATTTTGCCTTCTCAAAGCGTTTTAGGCCACTCTATTTCTCTTTTACTGTGGATTCCACAATAAGCATTGCCTTGTAATGCTATCACGTGGTGTCGTCAGTGTATGTCGTGCCAACGTCATTTGCTCACCTATTTTTCCACTGGTATTTGTCTGGCTCCTTCTATTCAGTTTGAATTGCTTAACTGTAAATTAATATTTTGTTTTTGGTTTGGTTGCACTATATTCAATTGTCCAATATTGGAAGGAAAGAATCGGATGATGACACCAAGCATGTCACCACAGCCGGTAGCTAGAGATGTCTCATGGGTGGGCCAGGTCTTGTTTTGAACCTCCCCAGGTTGTGTACTCTAATGTTCTCATATGAAGCTAAACTAGCATACAGGCAATACATTTTTTTCCCCCGCAGTTAAAAAAAATGTCGGCTCCACCCTCTGCCCTTCTCTCTTCAAGGCGGTGCCCAGTGATGTCACAGCTCTCGCTGCGCCCAACAGCCGGCTGTGCATGTCACAAAAGCCATAAAGGAACGTTGTCCGTTGCAACCTCAGCACATAAAATAAACAGATACAGAGCCTTTAGTGCAAGTGTACGTGACATGATTCTTCCATGCTTCGTTAGGGAACGAGACGAGAAAAATAAAATTATAGATTTTTGTCAGCTATGACTTATTTAATATTTAAAATCCCAGTTGTTATGGTCATCACTAAAATAAAGTTAGTGACAACGAAGATAATAACATTGATAATGATGTTGCTGACGTTGCAACTAAGTTTGTTTGTTTTTTTTGTGTTTTTTTTTTAAGTTTGACCTTCATAAAGTCACTGCCTTGAAATAAAATTAAAAAAAAAAAAATACTAGAAAACTATTCACAAATAAATTCTTCCAAAATATTTCATTTCTGCGTGTTATTATGTAGATTAAAAATAATAATAAATGCAGCCGTAAGACTGTAATTATTATTATAATTCCAGGTGACAACGAAATGACGAGAATGTATTCAGTGACACGAGCGCCAGAAACACGTTCATATTTGTCCCACACGGACCAGCCTGGTTTCCTAGGTTGGAAGAGTTGCGACAAACGTGTTCTGTCATGTTAGCATGGCATTCACAAATTGTCGGTTCTTCTCGCTGATAAGAAATGACAGTTTGTGTAATCTGGTTTTATGGCGCTGTAACAGACGATAATAATTAGCTTGGAGGTGACAGCGTAGATTTATGAAAATATTGATGACACTGAAGAGTTTTGGTAGCATTACAGACATTTTCTGTTGAGGCAAATAAATGATAGGACTGTTGCACTTTCGTGCATGTCGTACAGTACGACTAATATGAGGTAGGGTAAAAGATCCAGTTTTTCAATATGTTTTCTCGTGGGCGCCACTTGTAATACGTAAAATGTCCAGCCGAGACTCCAGTTCCCGCCACGTGTTTTGAAGCATCACAGATGTAATAAATGTCTTTGAATAATATCAGCCCTAAAGACGCCATTAGGCGTGATGGGAACAACGGCTAAGAAAATCTATTCGTTGTTGCCCTTAAGACGCCACTGGGCGTAATGGCCACTGACTGCTTTGACGGTCGTTGGCTAAGGACGGAAGAAGAAGAAGAATAATATCAACAAAATTTCTTGGGTGAATGCTGGAAATGATGTATCACTTGTCTATAACACTCGAATAGTTTCATAACTTCATAATCCGGTGACTAATTCTCGGACTCCCTATATATTATTATTATAACCGGGATGTTTGTCAATCATAAAAAGCCTCTATGCCAACTTTACGTGTAGTGTTGGGCAGAGCAACCTAACCTTCGAGGTGAAGACAGGAGTACGACAGGGATGCCCCTAATCAACCACTCTTTTTTTAACAGTCATAGACTGGGTGATGCGCCAGACAACAGAGGGCAGTCCAAGAGGAATAAGATGGACTACATTTTCTACATTGGAAGATCTGGAATATGCAGATGACATTGCACTACTGGCACATTCACATCAACATATCCAGGAAAAAACGGATAGACTTAATAAATTTAGCCAGCAGGTGGGCTTGAACATCAATTTAAAGAAGTCTGAGGTCATGACGCTCAATGTGAGCAACCCTGAGCCCATATCAGTAAGGAATCAGCAATTGGTACAGACAGATACCTTCACATACCTAGGAAGCATAGTAACACCAGACGGTGGGGCAGGCAAAGACATCAACATCAGAATGAATAAGGCAAGAACAGCCTTCTTTAGCCTAAATAACATCTGGAAGTCCTCCCAATACAGCACAAGCACAAAATTAAGATTATACCAGAGTTGCGTGCTTTCTGTGCTTCTCTATGGTGCGGAATGCTGGAGAGTCACAGAGAAGGAAATGTCAAAATTGTCCTCTTTTCACACAACATGCCTAAGAAAAATTCACCGCATCTTTTGGCCGAATACCATCACCAACCAAGATCTGCTTACTCGTAGCAAGCAAGAGGACATGCACACCATCATAGCTGGCAGACGCTGGAGCTGGGTTGGTCATGTCCTCAGAAGAGACCCCGATGCCATCACAAGAACAGCTATGCTTTGGACCCCTGAAGGAAAGCGAAAGAGAGGCCGACCAAAAACAACTTGGCGGAGGACTGTGGAGGCTGAGATGCAAAGAATGAACCAGAGTTGGGGCACTGTACGAAGGATGGCCACCGACCGTGCAAAGTGGAATCAATTTGTTGTTGCCCTACAAGACGCCACTAGGCGTGATGGCCACTGACTGCTTTGACGGTCGGTTGGTTTTAACCGAACAGCCAATACATTTTGTTTTAAGTTATGATAACAAACTCAACATATGTTTAGAATAATCGTTTAATATTTGTGTTAATGTACATGTACTTTTGTGTTAAATACACGCCACGCGAAGTTGAGGAATTCTATTGGCTAACTATTATTTCGTGTTTAATTTGTTTCGTTTTTAAAATTCAGCACGCGCTGCAATATTTCCCTGGATTTTAAATGAAAGACGTTCTGGTGTGAGTCTATCGGTTTCACGATTTATTTTCATCGTATTTGGTTGCTCCCTACGGAGCACAGGGACACAACTGTAGCTGGTTCTGTTACAGGAAGCCTGCTCCAGGCATTCACAACTTCTTGCAGCACTGGTTTCTGTGGTAATTAGTTGTTACGGTGAGGCTGCCAGTCCCATGCCACAACCCGACATTAGTCGCCTTGTACGACATGCCACAACCCGACATTAGTCGCCTTGTACGACATGCCACAACCCGACATTAGTCGCCTTGTACGACATGCCACAACCCGACATTAGTCGCCTTGTACGACATGCCACAACCCGACATTAGTCGCCTTGTACGACATGCCCAACCTGACATTAGCCTTGTACGACATGTTTGAGTGAGGTGTAGTCCTATTCTGTTTTTGTCTCATCAGAGACCACCTCCCAACCCCCCCCCCCCGCCCCACCCCCGGGAACTTACACAAAAATACTTCGTGTTGAAGACACCAAAGCTGATCAATTCTGTTGGCTGATTACACTAGTCAACAACCAAAATGTACCAGAAATGAAAATAGCTGATCTTAACTAATTTTGGTGTGCTGAAAACGAAAATGACATTAAAAAATGTTGATTGGCTCTAGTTTTCAAGATATATGCTACTAGTTTATTTAATTACGGTCAATTTATATATATATGACGCAACTGTTGTGGGCGATTGCATAATTTTTTCTAATGACCAATAAAAATGTAACTAGAAGTTGATGATGCAATCCTACCTATGATTACATCACCTTTGTGTATAAATATCTTATCTCTGATAAAATTTTGCCATTAGTTAGTGCATTTGTCCTTATCGTAGTTAGAAATGCCTAGGACATGTGTGAACAGTGCTAATAATTTCTGTTATATATCGTATGTGGTGAGGTGACATTTCTATCACAAAAACGAAATATAACTAAAGTTTGTATTTTGGCTGCAGAATAGGAGATCAAGATAACAGCACATCTTAAACTGCCTTTTGCAGTCCCAATGATTTGGAGAGAGCCCACTGATCATCTCAACTGTTACTTTTGCATGGTCCCTCCAATTGGGAAAGGCATATCAAAGAAGAAAAAAATGGACTCTGGAATATCCGAACATCCCCTCTGCAATACGTCCGGTACCACATGGCGATGACTTAACAGTTCCCAAAGTGCCAGAATCATTTTCAGCTGCTTCCACTGATGAAGAAGAGGACATTGGTGGTCCTGAACCATCAACCTCAAGCGACCCAGATATTGAGCAAACTAAACCACACTTAATAACCCAAGGTGAACTGAATGATCTTGTAAGAAATCTGAATTTACCGAAGAAAAAGGCGGAGCTTTAGGGTTCCAGATTGCAACAGTGGAATCTCCTGGCAGAAGATGTTACAATTTCTGTGTATAGGAACCACCAGAAGCCGCTTATTACATTCTTTTTCAAAGAGGGTGACCTTTCTGCGTGCCACACCATTTCTGGTTTAATGGCAGCCCTCAAAATCAATTACATACCGGAAGAGTGGAGGCTTTTCATTGATTCATCCAAGACGAGTCTTAAAGCTGTTTTGTTGAATAATGGTAATGTGTTACCGTCAATTCCAGTTGGTCACGCAGTTCATATGAAAGAAACTTATGAAAACATTAAGCAGCTTTTTGAAGTGTATAAACTTTGATCATCATCTTTGGTCACTTTGCGGTGACTTAAAAGTGGTCGCTCTTTTGCTTGGACTACAGAGTGGATACACCAAGTACTGATTTTTGCTTTCTCTGTGAGTGAGATAGCCGTGCACGAAGTGACCATTACATCAGAAAACTTCTTCACGAGACAGTTTCTTTGCGGTTGCAATAGGGAAAAAGTGGCTAGCAGTTGTAGACAATTTTCGATGGCTGCAACATGTCTTTTTCTTTACGTCAAACTGTGGAGCGGTCAGTGATGAGCATGATGAACGATTTCACCAGGACATTGCTGCTATGGAGACAAGGTATCTAAGGCAATTGGAGCCCTTCAATGCTTGCTGATTACTGTTGGACTGTGACAAGAGACACCTCATCGATTGACTACAAGAAGCAAGCAAAGAGAGCTCGAACAGCTACTGAATAATGACGGAATGGGTTCAAATGTGCCTTTTTAAAACATGATATGTGAACTTTAAATAATGTTTTTATTTTTTCTATCATTTTATGTTGAAATATCAATTAATTGAGTATGTAACCACAATTTTTATAATGCTAAAGTAGAAAGACTAGCTATTCACCCCAGAGAATTAAGCAAGCATACATTATTTGTATTACTGTAATGTAAATTCATCATTTAAAAAAAAACCAGAGCCAATTGGTGAATTTCATTATGATATTTGAAATCAGCATGTCAAAATCAATAAGAAATGGTATATTTAATTTCTGGTACAAATAACTTTTGAAAATTTGTTGACTAGTGTTATTAATCCGTGTTGATTTTGTTTCGCTTTTAAATACGCTACAGTATTTTAACTGAATTTTAACTAGGGCTTTGATTGATTTTACACATCTTAATAGATTAATCGAATGTCTTTAATCGATTATTAATCGATCAGTTTCGAACAATGTAATAAATTATTTAAAAATTTAAAATAGCATTTTTTTTTCAAATGACTAAGGACTTATTTATCTGACGTGTTGTAAGGCAACATGCATTATTTGAAAACATTCAAGCAGACGTCTGAGAGTGTACGAACAAGAAGGAGAAGATAAAGCAACATCGTCCTGCTCAAAATATAATAAAATTACTGGAAAGTAAGAACCAAACAATTTATTATTATTGATTATACTTGTCAAATTCCATATCACAAACCTCTAACATAGCACGTGCTCTCTTATTTAGGTAACAACAATAACTATAAACAAAGCTACAAATGGAATTATTGATCACAATTTATTTATGAATTAATAGATTTAAAAAAAAATTAATTAACCAACTAATCGATTAAAGATCCCAGCTTTACTTTTAACTTTAGAAGTTCTCGTGAAAGTGATTTTGGCTTCAGTATTTATAGACAGCCCAACACACCTGACGTAGTCACACAGCCTATATTTGTGACAGCGTTGATCGTGTGTGAAAAGAAATGGTGAACGAACGGAAACCTGTTTGTGTATTCGAGACTAAAACATTCCGGTACCAAGAATATCAGTCACTGTCTTGTCGGACGAGGCTGAGATAACAAAAAAAATTAGATCTGTCAAAACTGACAAGTTAGTAAAAATTACGGGCAAGACTATGCTGTAAAACCGAACAAGTTCCAGCCGAGGAGCGGAGAACATAGACCAGGTAGCTGGTATTCTAGGTCAAGGAAAAGGCGACAAGACAGACAGTTGACATGGAGTCTAGAACATTGAATTCTGGTGACGATAACATCACCTCTCATCTTGGAAATGTTAGAGGAGATAATACGGAAGAACAAAATCTGATAGAATGGATAATTGATAAGGAGAAAGAAAGAGAAATCATCATCCAACAGAAAGTAAAGGAGAAGCAGATGACATCAAAAGCCGGCCAAAATCTGGAACACATTAATAATCATAATAGCGGTAAGAAAAATGGAGAAGGTAACACGTCTGCTGCAGCTAACGATGGCATATTTGGTGCTGATGTTGAAGCTGCAGATGTGGGGTCCAGCAACATAAACGATGTTGTTACTTATACTTGGAAAGTACCTGACGGAGGGTATGTATTGGTTTTGCACTTAATCTCTCTCTCTCTCTCTCTCTCTCTCTCTCTCTCTCTCTCTCTCTCTCTCTCTCTCTCTCTCTCTCTCTCTCTCTCTGAATCTTTCTGTTTCTTATGTTGTTAACATAAAGCCAGCATTCGTCATTCTGCCGCACGTCACACCATTACCCTAACATAAACGCCCTCATCTTCATATATCATACATACAAATGCGTGCTTTACAATCTCAACCATACACAACTATCACCATTACCATAATCACATGCCACTAGCACCTTTACAGTCATACACAACTACCATCTTTATCATCAAAATCACACATTTTCATACACCACTACCAGCATTATCACTCCAATCATACATTTAGCCATATTCCACTACCAGCTATATCATCACAATCACACATTCAATCACATAGCTGAACAAGCTGTCCCTTCTCCAGTGACACAGTTTGGTGTTGGCGCGTGTGGTTCTGTTATAATACTGGATGTGTGAGAAAGGTGTAACTTGTGTGCTGGCACGTATAGTTTTCTAGGTGTATGATAACGATTCTCGCAGATCATACAATCACTCGTATAGCAGCCAAAAACTCATGCTTACAGTTCCTAGAAACATTGTAAAGAAATATGTTCTGAACATTGGAAATATCATATAAATATCAGGGTTCCATTAAAAACATCATCGCTTGAAGAGCATTTAACGAATAACAAATATTCAAGGTTCTGAACTACTGAAGCTATCATGAAATTAACGAACAAATTATCACATTCGTAAAACTATTATTCTATATTCCTTCTGCGTTCAGAATAAGAGAATATACATATTCATTCATTCATAACCCTCCACTCCCAAAGGAGCATAGGCCTTCAACAAACACATGCCAAGTCCTCCTGTCACGTGCCATCATCTCAAGTTCTTTCCACGTTCTCTTTATCATTTTCACCTCTGTTTCCAACTCTCTTCTCCATGTGCTTCTTGGTCTACCTCTGCCTCTCTTGCCCTGGAGGTTCCAGAAAAAGGACTGCCTTGTAATACTATCAACAGGTTTCCTCAGTATGTGTCCTATCCATCGCCATCGTCTTCTTCTCATCTCTTGTTCCACTGGCACTTGTCTAGTTCTTGTCATCAGTTCCACGTTGGTAACCTTGTCATACCATTTTAATCCCTCTATTCTACGCAAGCACCCATTTATGAAAGTCTGTAGCTTTTTGGTAGTTGTCTTTGTTGTTCTCCATGTCTCAGAGCCATACAATAGGACTGACTTTCCATTTGATTTGAAGATTCTTATTTTCGGGTTGGATCCAATTTCTCTTGATCTCCATATATTTCCCAATGCAATGAAAGCTCCTCTTGCTTTTTGTATTCTTATTTTGAAACCACTGTCTGTCCCTCCAACTTTATCTATATTACTTCCAAGATATGTGTACGATTCTACATCTTTTAGTGGTGTTTCTTCAAGTTCAACCCTGTTATCATTAACTGCATTTATTCTCAATATTTTTGTCTTTTCCTTGTGTATTTTCAGACCCAATTGCTGTGACCTCTCATCGAGTGTTCTCAATTTGTTCTGCATATGATTACGGTTATGGGACAGAAGAGCCAAGTCATCAGCAAAATCCAGATCATCCAACTGCTTAGTCAGAGTCCAGTGGATTCCATTTCTGTTGTGTGTTGTCGATGTTCTCATAACCCAGTCTATTGCTAGTAAGAAAAGAAGTGGAGACAAGAGGCATCCCTGTCACACTCGTGTTTTTATCCCAAACGGTTCTGTAAGCTGTCCTTCATGAAGAACTCTGCATGTCATGTCTTCATATGTTTTCTTTATTAAATTAATGATCTTCAGGGGAACTCCATAATGCCTCATCAATTTCCAAAGTGATTCTCTGTCTACACTATCAAATGCCTTTTCGTAGTCCACAAATCCGATGTATAGTGGTGAATTCCATTCCAGACTTTGTTCAACTATTATAAAGTGGCTTTCTGGTCTGTACAGGATCTGTTTTGTCGAAAACCTGCTTGTTCATCTCTCAGTTTCTTGTCTATGGATTCTTTTAATCTCTCAAGGATAATCCTGTTTAATACTTTTTCTGGCACTGATAGTAACATTATTCCTCTATAATTTGTGAACTCTTGTAAATTTCCTTTCTTAGGAGCGGCCTTCTAGAGAGGCCGATGATCGATTCCCGTCAATAGCGAAAATTTATAGCTGAATGCATGTTTAAAACAACTGAACAATTTAGTTACGTGCATGATATAGGGGTTTCATTTCTTCACATTTTGATATATCACACTTATGTTATCTTTATAAATAAATTATTTATTGCAAAATCTGTAATGGTAGTCATGAAAGGCCGCTCGTATACTAAGAGTTAACAAGATATCCTTCCTTCCATTCTGCTGGTATCTCTTCCTTTTCCCAGACTTTACCAAGTAATTTATATAACATCTCTGTAGCTTGTTGATATCTGCTTTGATGGCCTCTACTGGAATGCCATCAGGTCCAGACGCTTTTCCATCTCTTAGAAGCTTTGTGGCTTTCTTTATATCTTCCTTCGTTGGTCTTTCACCGTTAATTTGTAGCTCTTCTTCTGCTGGCTGGATGTCTGGGGGGTTATGTGGAGCTGGTCTATTGAGAAGTTCCTCAAAATATTCTGTCCACCTCTTCATTTGCTCTTATATATTAAATAATAAATTCTTTAAGCGCCAAACACGGCGCATAAGGCAGAAACCAGTGCTCTCCAGGTTGTTCGTTGTGACGCCACTCCTCTTAGCTCTTGCACATTATTTAGGCCCAACGTTCTTCCTTCTCTTATTATTGTTCTTCTGAGTGTTTCTTTTGGTCTTCCTTTTTTCCGCTTACCCTCAGGAACCCAAGTGAGCGCCTGTAGTGGTATTCTGTTGTTTTGCATTCGTAGGACATGACCGATATATGACCATCGTCTTTTCCTTATATAGTCGGAGACATATTTCTGCCTAGAGTCTTCTCTTATTTGTCGATTAGTCTTGAATTCTTTCCAACTGATGTTCATGAGTTTTCTAAGACATTTGTTCTCGAATGTATTCAGCTTGTTCTCCAATGATTTTGTTATTTTCCAACTCTCACAGCCGTATGTTAACACTGAGATAACATTTGAATTAAACAGACGAAGCTTGGTATGTATATTCAATGATTTGGAACCTCTGGTTTTGCTTGTGTTTAAATCTGCTTTCTTGTTTTTTGTTTTTTTTTTTGTCTTTTATCTTATTGATGGTTTCTGTTGTTATCCATGCTTTTTTTGTCGTTCCCTTTTCCCCAGTATTTCTTCACATGTCTCATTCCATACTGTTTTGATTTGCAGCCAATAGTATTCTGTATTCTCTACATCTTCCAGCTGTTGGAGCACTTGGAATTTGTTGGATATTGGGACTGCAAATTTGTCTCTTTGTTTCTTGATTTCTTAGATGTCTGTGATGATGTCACCATGATACAACGTTAAAATATCTCCAAAATTAACGATGAAATGTAGGGTTAAAAATAATGCGTAGGATACTAGGAGACATGCTCGCCCATGCCAGCCTTTCCCACCGCCATTTAAAACTAACGAGTTAGAAGTGCAGACGAAACGTTTACCCTTTGTAGACGGGAGAGAACGGAGGACACAAAAAAGGAAAAATATGACTGAACACGTGTTTGAAGTTCGAACGGCAAAAAGACGCAAGTGGGGGTGAAAGGAAAAAAAAAGTCACGTCCCGAGTTGACATAAAGTAAGAAAATGGACAAGAAAAGGACATTAGCTCTTGATCGAGACAGTCATTTCTTGGACGTTTTTCGATACTTGATCGTTATTTGAATGCCGCGGCAAAACATATGAGGGAAGGTTCTCGAACAAATTTCAAAAATTTAAACTTGAGAAAAAATATGTTTTTTCTTAATAATAGAGTTAAGAAAATAAAACCTAGCTTGTGTGATAGCCCATCTTGAGCAGAGAAATAATATGCTTTCAATTATACAGACGGATAGATAATAAGGAAGATATTGACAAAAGACTGTATTGTTCATATCAGACAAGCGACTGCACTGTTAACGCATATCACTAAAAGTTTCCAAAATCTTGGCCTTGAGTCTGCAAACGTAAAAATCGAGCTGTAATTAAAGAGAGGGAATGTGGTGGAGCATTGTAGCTAAAAATAACTTAGGCAGCAGATTCGTGTAGGAAATGCATGTAAAACCAAGTGTGTTTTTATGAAAAAAACAAGTAGAGGCAGACGGACTAACAGACCGTAATACATACTTGACTGAGATTTGACTGAAGTGACTTTTGGTTGTTAATTTGCAAGTTAGCCCTATCTTATTCAATAGCAGGAAGCTATTGAACATATCTCAGATGCAATGTAGTCTTGGGGAACTAATACTATGTGAAACCAACTTGGTAAGATGTGCTGTGTGGTCAGAGAGATCTGACCTAGTCTGTGTGGTGTTGTTGTTGTGTAGTGTTGTGTGCAGAAGTGGTTCAGGAGATAGAGTTCTGACACATGACCAATACTTTTGTTTCAGAACTGTGAGTTTCTATTTGGCACCAAAGCGGTGTCAAATGCTGTAGTAATATATACAAGTGTGGACCAGAGCAGTCTATCATTGTGTCAGAGCAGCCGTATATTGCCCCCAGCACGGAGAGGTGGGGCCACCAGACCTTTGTACAGGATCGACGCAGACGAGATAAGTTATATCTGGCCTGCTGGACTTTCACCAACGACATTTTCAACTAAATTATCTCTAATTCACCATCCAATAAAGCCATGACATTGGGGAAATTAAACTATATATATTTATCCCTTAAGTCAACGGACAATGTTTGGCAGTCATAGACTGGGAGTGATGACACCATCCCAACAGCATATCTAGTAATAAGTTCTCCTGTGACTATCTTAATATAATTATTATTAACCAGTCATTTGAAATAATTAAGTACACATTTTCCATTTTATTACGTCATATGATTTTGCATTCCATTTATGACTCCATAATATTTCTTATGTTCTGACCAACTAAACATTTGGTTCAGAACAAAATAAATTTATCAAAAGATTTAACTTTAAAAACTAAAACAGCCTGAGTTAGTTCAGTGTGTTATAAATTTTATTAATATTATTAGACTTCTTAAATATCTGTGTGTGTGTGTGTGTGTGTAATTTACCACAACACCTTACATATCAGTACCCTAGACTTTTAACGTAGCCACATTCATTAGTAAAAAAAGATATGTGTGAGGTCGTAAGTGGTAGTAAGAAGGGCCTTCTGTAATTCACATCTACATTTATCTCAGGAGCCTTCACAGCTGACCTCATACATCACATCAGGAGACATCAACCATACAATACCATCAAAATCCACTACAATGTCCTACATTAAATTGTTGTCTATAATTTTGCATTGTTGCATATCTCTTGAGTTTCATTTTTTAACTTTGGCTATCAGAAGGTGGTGATCTGATGCCACATCTGCTCCTCTATATACCTTTACATCCTGCAATGATGATCTAAACTTCTTGTTTATGCATATATGATCAATCTGATTTTCTGTTCTATGGTCTGGTGATATCCATGTTGCCTTGTGTATTCTCTTATGTGGAAACATGCTTCCTCATATAGCCAGTTGATGTGAAGCACAGAAGTTTGAGAATAGTTCCCCATTTTCATTCATTATTCCCAGCCCATGTTTTCCCATGACTTCTTCAAAGCCAGTGTTGACTGTACCTATCTTTGCCTTCATGTCACCCATCAAAATTGTGATGTCTCTTCTTTTTTTCCCATAATTTCCTGTAGTTTAGTATAAAATGCTTCTTTCACAGACTCTTCTTTGTCATTAGTTGGTGCATAACATTGGATGACATTTACATTTATTTTCTTTTTAGCTGTTTTAAAAGTAGCTGTTATTATTCTGGCTTCCCATTCAATGAATGCTTTCTGTGCTTCTTTAGATAACATTAGAGCTACCCCTTCACTGTGGTGTGAACTTTCGTCTTCATATCCTGAGGACAGCACCAATTCACCTGTGATGAGTTTCTTCTTGTCCACCCCCTTCCACTTTGTTTCACACAGTCCCAGAACCTTGATTTTATATTCCCTCATTTCTGCTGCTACTTGTGCCACTTTCCCTTGTTCGTTTAATGTCCGAATATTCCAGGTGCCAATTCTGGAAGTTCTCCTAGAAGAAAGAAGGTTAGTCAGTAACACAGACTCGTTTCTGCTTTCTCTGTGTTGCATCTTACGCCTCCCTGCGAGAGGACCTTCCCCTGTCTTGGATGGCTATGTTTTATTTTCCTTAATTGACTTGTCCATGACCCACGTATACATAATAAGCAATATATATTTCACGCAAAAAATCTTTCAATTTTTCGCCCTAATAACACCAATGATCATCAACAGCATTATGTGAAAATACCACTATCAGCTTTATTATCACATGTCACAGCCGTATACAACTTTCACATTAGTCTAGGCCATTGGGTATTTTTATTTGGACATGTGCCCTAATATAACCGACGGACCCTGTGCCTAGTGTCACAGAATGTCTGAACATTGCCGACGACGGTGTCCCTTTGTCTGGCAGATTACACAGAGGGTAGATGCGCTTATCGTTTTTTGTGGGACAATCCCTGATGATTATTACAGATAATCTGTCCTCGTAGACGTCTTGGCGAAAGACATTACGCCAGGCAAACATGGTCACATGTTGTTTGTGAGAGTGCACAAGATGTCACCGGAAATATTACGTCTTATTATAACGAAATCACGCGTGGGAATATTAAATTTAATATTTTAAACATGCGGGCGAAATTATGAATTTAAACACCACAACCCACGTAGTGTGAAAAGAGCTTACGATTTGATTGAAGTGAGAGCTAGAATATACAATGAATCTCATTGGCAAGTTTGCCGGGAAGTACAATCTGTGATTTGAACTGGAAACTGAAAATAAAATCTAGCAAACTCAGAGACACAGAATAGACAGCTTCGCAACTTCAAACGAGCAACTCCCAAAAAGCCAGAAAGAGAAGGATCGGACCTAGAATTCTATATTTATAAGTGACATATCGAAGTATTTGGGAAACTTAAAACCTTAAAAAGTAAGCCCGCCTTTATAAATACAAGTCTGTAAACTTAAGGGACCAGGATTTTAAATACAGCGTCTGGACACCTAAAGGAATTGGATCACCCGTCAAAGAGGAATTACTAGTTTCCCAAGCCAAGTGTATCGCAGAACACCCGTCTTAAGAAGGGATTCAAAATTTCTCAGACGAAATTGATTCGAGAGCATATGCACCGAAATTGCTCTTGTCCATCCTAATACTGTGTGAGGAGATTGTGTATAACCCAATTTGGGGTAAGTTGTGAACATTTCTTTTACAAATGTGAATTAACATGTTTTCTTGCTAAGTGGTTATATATATATATATATATATATATATATATATATATATATATATATATATATATATATATATATATATATATATATATATAATATATATATATATATATATATATATATATATATATATATATATATATATATATATTATACTCCTATATATATATATACTCCTATATATATATACTCCTATATATATATATATATATATATATATATATATATATATATATATATATATATATAAAATATATCTATATATATATATATATATATATATATATATATATATATATATATATATATACAGTAGAACTCCATTTATCCGAACCCCATGGGACCGAGCATCGTTCGGATAATCAAATGTTCGGATAATTGGATTACATAATGTATCGAGTACATGTACACATATTTCTAAAAATAATTAACCATCACAAGGAAAATACACTATAAAACATATTTACTTGTACTGTAATAATAATACCCACACTGTATTAGATCACTGTATCACCAAAATCTTTTATTACACTGCAGTGCATGTACTACTTGTATTAATTATTTTTGTTAAGAAAGAGAAATGTTTTCAAAATAACATTACAAACGATTCAAAACCAGGCGCAACTTACGTATATATGTACTTACACAGATGTAGCCCACTATTTAAAATAATGAGAAATCCTCTTTTGCACCAAACTGGATAGTCTCCTTTTGGCTGCTAAGTCCCGCATTCTCTTCAACAGCAGAAGCTGTGTAGGACAGCTGTCATCTTCTTGCTCGTACCAAGCCATCGCTGTTTCTAGTGCTATAAAGGCCTCTTCAGGACTTGGTCGACGTTTTGGGTTTTCTTCATAATCTACAAGTACATCATGTACTTCTGAGGAGTCTTCATCATCGGTCACTACATGTATTTGGTTTTCTTCTTGCACAAAAGACAAAATTTCTTCGTCATTCAAAAACTGAAAACCAGAATCATTATCATCTTCTAGCCACATGTGTGCATCATCTTTGTCACAGTCCGAAAATCCGGGCATTGTTTGAAACAGTTCCACAACTTCATTTATACAATCATCATTTGTGTCCACTGCAGTAGTTTCATTTCCTCCTTTTTTCCCAAGCAATCTACTCCAAGCCTTGTTGAGATTATCTTGTGACAGGGTGGTCCAAGCATAGCTAACATATAGCAGCAGTCTTTGAGATTAAGCTTTTTGGAAAACGCCACCACACTTTCTTCATCTTCAGCCAACAATAAACGACACAGGACTTCCTTCTTGTACATCTTTTTAAGCTTTGCTATAACACCCTGATCCATTGGTTGAATCAGTGCTGTTACATTGGGAGGCAGAAAAATTACTTTAAAATTTGCATCAACTGCATTCAATGTATCCGTCTCTGGATGAGATGGTGCATTGTCCAGTAGAAGAATTACTTTTCCAGTTTTCTTTTCTTGTTCTCTCAACCTCTTCACATTTGGGATGAACTGATTTGTATACCAATCAAGAAATATTTCACTATTCATCCAAGCACTCTTCTGTGCTTTGTAACAGAATGGGAGACATGTCACATTCTTTAAACAACGTGGTTTTTTTGGCTTTGCCGATCATTAGCACTGGTAAACGATGACTTCCACTGGCATTCGCGGCTACCAAAATTGTTACTCTCTCTTTGCACTTTTTAAACCCAGGGGCAGCTGCTTCGCGCTGAGATGCAAGTGATTTTTGAGGCAATGATTTCCAGTATAAGCCAGTCTCATCGTCATTATACACATCATCGAGTGAATAACGTTCTTCTTCAAAAAAAGCCAAGAATGTTTCTTTAAAATTTTTAGCGGCAGTTGCATCGCTAGATAAAAATTCCCCTTGAATCTCCAATTCTCGTATGCCATGACGAGATTTAAAGTTTCTTAACCATCCCTGGCTAGCCTTAAAGTCAGGAGGACCGTCAAGTTGATTGTTGAACTGAAGTGCCTTTTCACACAATAGAGAGCCAGAGATAGGTTCCCCTTTGCTTCTTTTGCACAAACCATATATTCAAAGCCTCTTCCAATTTCACATCTTTCGCATTTCTCATGGTTTTACGTTTCTTCGACCCATTTTCACTATCAAATTTCGATGCAAAACTCATAATTTTATCCTTGTTACTTTTGATGTCAGAGACGGTAGCTTTCCCAACATTGAAAATCCTCGCAAGTGAAGACACAGTTTCACCTTGTCCTAGTCTCTTGATAATTTCTGTTTTCGTTTCAATTGACAAAACATTGCGGTTCCTTTTATATGCTTTAGGCCTACTGGAAGATGCCATATCGCACAGAGAAATACTTGTACACCAAAATTATTCTGCTGTAGTAGCAGACACAATTATTTTAAGTTGAACTGTCTGTTTAGCCAGTATTCTACCTAGAACGCACACGTACACTGGATTGGTAAACCAGATATTAACTGACTTTATGATCTAACTGACATTCCTGTACGTTAGCGACCGACCATTAGCCCATCCCATTCTCTACAAATTGTTCGCACACATTTGAAGTTTGCCGCATCAAAAGATTCAGAATTTTAGTCTAACGTGACTGTGGCATCTGATTTTTTTTTTTTTTTTTTTCTGGAAAAAGTGTTCGGATAATTGGATGTTCGGATAATTGGGGTTCGGATAAATGGAGTTCTACTGTGTATATATATATATATATATATATATATATATAATATATATATATATATATATATATATATATATATATATATATATATATATATATATATATATATATATATATATATATATATACGAGTATATATATATACGAGTATATATATATACGAGTGTATATATATACGAGTATATATATATACGAGTGTGGAGAGCACTGGTTTCTGCCTTATGCGCCGTGTTTGGCGCTTAAAGAATTTATTATTATTATTATTAGTATATATATATACTCGTATATATATATACTCGTATATATATATATATATATATATATATATACGAGTATATATATATATACGAGTATATATATATACGAGTATATATATATACGAGTATATATATATACGAGTATATATATATACGAGTATATATATATACGAGTATATATATATACGAGTATATATATATACGAGTATATATATATATATATGAGTATATATATATTATATATATATATATATATATATATATATATATATATATATATATATATATATATATGATGCTGGCAACCTCAACATACGAAAATAGTATATTCATAAACCACTACAGCAAGCGCCGGTGATTGTTTCTGGCTAGTCGTGCGGAAAACCCGTCAGCAGAGGTGACCCCAGACTCCGACTGGAGCAGTGATGAGTGATGATTACATTATATGTGCCTCAAGTGTATCATATCATTTTGTGAGATCTATGTAGCTTGTTAATGTTAGTTCAGGCACAAATCATTATTCGCGCTGTCCAGACCCATGTTCCCAGTTAATACCCAGAGGATTATTGGTGAATTTTAATCATCTTTCTTGAGCTACGTTGTGTTCTCAAGAATTTAATTCTTCTGAGAGATTAACATTGGTGGGTGGACAGCGAGAGGATGCGCCTGTTAAGCTTCCAACTCAGTGTACTTAGCAGAGGTATTTGTCTTTCTATTTTTTTCTAAAAGTACGTGGTTACAAGCATCAGACGGTTTGAAGTACTAACATTACGACTCCGCTAGTATGTGGAGAAGTGCACTCATCACCAAAAGAAGTGACGGAAACCATGGCGACAGGACTCACCTAGAGTTAAGTTTTCGTGTAAAATAGGCGAAAGCAACGGACTTTGATACTTCCTCACCTACGTCTCAGTGACGAAAACTTGTATTTACAGCAAAATTTCACCAATTTTTCCATTTTTATTTTAACTGTTAAAGATTAATTCGTTATTAAAAGTGTTACATGTTGTTTTAAAACTAAACAATCATAGTCACTCCAGTTTTTAAAATGTATATATAAATATATCTATACCTAGACATATATTTACTTCTAAACAGAGCTTTACCTTTATAAGAGGAAGATTCGCTGAATTAACTCAGGGGTGCGTATCATTACAATCATATCAATGTCAGTTGTATCATTACAATCATATCATTGCCAGTTGTATCATTACAATCATATCAGTGCCAGTTGTATCATTACAATCATATCAGTGCCAGTTGTATCATTACAATCATATCAGTGCCAGTTGTATCATTACAATCATATCAGTGCCAGTTGTATCATTACAATCATATCAGTGCCAGTTGTATCATTACAATCATATCCGTGCCACTTGTATCATTACACTCATATCAGTGCCAGTTATGTCATTAAAATCATATCATTGCCAGTTATGTCATTACAGTCATGTCAGTGCCAGTTGTATTATTACAATCATATCAGTGATAGTTGTATCATCACAATCATCTCATTGCCAGTTATGTCATTACAAACATATCATTGCCAGTTGTGTCATTACAATCATATCAGTGCCAGTTATGTCATTACAATCATATCAGTGCCAGTTGTATCATTGCAATTATATCAGAACCAGCTGTATCATTGCAATCATATCAGTGCCACTTGTACCATTGCAATCATATCAGTGCCGGTTATATCCTTAATCGTATCATTACCAGTTATGTCATTACAATCATGTCAGTGCCAGTTGGATCATTGCTATCATAACATTGCCAGTTATGTCATAACAATCATATCAGTGCCAGTTGTACCATTACAATCATATCAGAGCCAGTTGTATTATTGCAATCATATCAATGCCAGTTGTATCATTTCAATCATATCATTGCCAGTTGTGTTGTTGCAATCATATCAGTACCGGTTGAATCATTATAATCATATCATTGCTAGTTGTATCTTTCATATCAGTGCCGGTTTTATCATTGCAATCATATCATTACCAGTTATGTCACTGCAATCATATCAGTGGCAGTTGTATCATTGCAATCACATCATTGCCAGTTATGACATTAAAATCATATGTGCCAGGTGTATTATTGCAATCACATCAGTACCAGTTGTATCACTGCAATCATATCAGTGCCAGTTGTATCATTGCAATCATATCAGTGCCACTTGTATCATCGAAATCATATAAGTGCCAGTTGTATCAGTGTAATCAAAGCATTGCCAGTTGTATCAATGCAATCATATCAGTGCTAATTATATCATTGCAATCTTATCATTGACAGTTGTATCATTGCAATCATATCAGTGCCAGTTGTATCATTGCAATCATATTGGTGCTAGTTGTATCTTTGCAATCATATCATTGCCAGTTATGTCATCACAATCAGATCAGTGCCAGGATTATTATTCCAATCATATCATTGCCAGTTGTATCATTGCAATCATATCAGTGCCAGTTGTATCATTGCAATCATATCATTGCCAGTTGTATCATTGCAATCATATCAGTGCCAGTTATGTCATCTCAATCATATAAGTGCCAGTTGCATCATTACAATCATATCAATGCCCGTTGTATCATTACAATCACATGATTGCCAGTTATGTCATCACAATCATATCATTGCCAGTTATGCCATCACAATCATATCATTGCCAGTTATGTCGTCACAATCATATCATTGCCAATTATGCCATCACAATCATATCATTGCCAGCTATGTCATCACAATCATATCATTGCCAGCTATGTCATCACAATCAAATCATTGCCAGTTATGCCATCACAATCTTATCATTGCCAGTTGTATAATTATGGTGGTCGGAGTGGCTAAGTGGTATGGCGTCCACCTTGAGCTCTAGAGGTAACGGGTTCGATTCCCAGTTGAAGGAACATAATTTATGGAAATGTTTGTTCAGAACCAGTGGTCCTAATGATGTCATACTCCCCTCTCCTCTCCTGGGTAGTGAGATCGGGATGTCCTGCCTTCTCAGATATGGGCGAAAAAAATAGAAGGCCCTGTTTACAAGTTGCGCACGTTAAAAATCCCACGGCAGTTGAAAATCGTAATGAGTAGGCCGTAAGGCCGCTGCCCTAGCAAAATGTAAAATTTGGAAACCTACCTACCACAAAAATATTTATAGATGTGTGATTCCTATATACACGAATTGTGATTTTCGCTGGTGCTACGGGGTTCGTGCACTGTGCTGAGATCCTCATTGTATGATCTAAGGGAAGAGATCGGAGCACTGATGAAGTTGTCCGTGTGGAATGAAGATAATCCTTCAAACCAAACCAAACCAAACCAGACCAAACCAATCATTACAATCCTACACCACTGCAGGTTTAAACGACAACAGTCATAACTAGATCACATTCCTATTATACAATTCGTAGCTTAATCACCACAATCATGAACTACTACAAGCATTAATAGTACAATCATACACTCTTAAGGTAAGGTAAGGTAAGGTAATGTAAGGTAAGGTAAGGTAGTTCCATAAGATATACTACCGTAGAGGAGTGAAGTGTTAGATAAGGTCCCAACTTTATGAAGTAGAGAGACGTCCCCTTCCTCGCTGCCTTTGTCTTCCCTTACTCAAGAGCACAGAGAGATATCTATTTACAGCTGGGTAAATCGAAGCGTGGCGCTATAAGGTTTTGATCCCGGAACCCGTTAGTTTTACCGCCGAGAGGCAATGGCGACAACCACTTATGCACTATGACGCCCTTACTAACTTTATTACACAATCATATGCCACTAAAAGATATATCATTGTCACAAAACGTTTTCTGCATGTACTTTTGCGCCCTTCTCTCTCTCCTTCATCGTCCTATTATTTGGCATATTTTACGCCCACATTTTGTGCTCTGAGCCGCTCCCAGAATTGTTTACGTTTAGTCAGGTGAATTGTAATAATACCAGGTTAATTGAACAGGTCAGCGAATAATACGTTTATCACTTTAGTCGTCTAGCCACCTTTGATAGAGACGATCTGTGTTGACGCAAGATGGTCGCGCATGATCGATGGAAAGAAAGCCAGATTGGCTGCTTAAGAAATCAGTCTGAGGGATTTACGCAAACACAGGTGATAATACGTAATCGCTTCCGCTGGACCATCTCTGTATAAGTATTACAGAGGAGACAATATGGGCGGAAAGTATCTAGACAGGAAATACGTTCACAGATTTGTTTGTGAGTTTGCATAAAGATGCAATCGAAAGTATTACGGACATATCTGAAAGAGGTCACGCGTTTAAATTTTAAAATTTGATTTTTTTAAAAACGCGGGGGCGTTCATTGGCAAGTTGGTCTAAAAGTACAATCTAGGACTTGACCTGAGAAATGGCAATATAATCAAGTTAAGACCTACACTCTGAGAGAGCCAGAAGTGAAGACCAGATACCACGGGCTTATTGCTACAGCAGTGAGAAACAGAACAACAACCTGATGACCTGGAAACACTCTGGCTGAAATTCAAAGACATCATAAAGACAGCTGCAGCAGAAGCATGTGGTGAAGTTTGACTTGGGAACAAGAGAAAGAGGACACCTTGGTGGACAGATGAGGTTAAAGAGAAAATAATAGAGAAGAAAAAGGCATGGAAACAATACTTAGGAGCTAAAAAACACACCAGGAAAAAGAAAAAGGCATGGAAACAATACTTAGGAGATAAAAACACACCAGGAAAAACAAAGAAATACAGAGAATATATGATACTCAGAAAAGAAGCAAAGAACAAGGTGCTAGCAGCAAAACAGGACCTGGGAAGAATTTGTAGAAAAGCTAAAAAGCGATGCGCAAGAAAACCAGAAATTGTTCTGTAAGACCGTAAAGAATATTAAGAAGGAAAAACAATGCCCTCTTAAATTTATAAAGGACAAGCAAGGCAAATTGCTTACTGCCCCAAAAGAAGTATTGGAAAGATGGAAAGAATATTTTACAGAACTCCTGGATGGTGAGCACTGTCAAGCATCAGAATTGATAACCACTGACACAGAAGGGGAAACCAATAGTGATTAAGATGACATAAAGATGGAAGAACTGAAGGCAGCACTGGAGAAAATCACGATGGGCAAAGCAGCAGGACATGATGGCATAACACCAGAAATGGTTAAGTACATGGGAGAAGCAGGCGATCAATTATTCCCAAGGGTCTTACAGGCAGCTTGGTGCAACAAGACCATACTAAAGGATTGAGAGATTGCCATAATAACACCGATTTTCAAAATGGGTGACAACCGACAATGTGGAAACCATAGAGGCATATCCCTTCTCTGTGTCCCTGGTAAAATCTACTCTAGAATACTTGAGCAGAGACTCCGACGCCTAGCTGAGCCACAAATGGATGAGGTCCAGTGTGGCTTCCGACCAAATCGAAGTACTCAAGACCTAATCTTCACACTCAGACAGTTGAGTGAAAAGGCTCTCCATCTTTGCTTCTTAGACCTGGAAAAGGCATTTGACACGGTCCCCTGGAACAAACTCTGGGACTGTTTGGCAAGGAAGAACATTCCAACACCTCTGATTCTCGCTGTTCAGAGTCTTGCAGAAATTATGTGAGGACGGCAAACCATAAGTCAGAAGAATTCAGGACCACCACTGGTGTAAGACAATGTGATATCCTGTCAACTTATCTTTTTATACTCCACATGGACGATGTCCTTAAGGCATGTAAGGAGAGGACAAGAAAGTATTCAGTGGGGTACTGGAAGATGAGACAGGTCTGTATTTCAGAGCTGGCATTTGCTGATGATGTTGCCCTGATTGCTAAATCAGTGCACATCTTCAATCCAACCTGCAAGTCTGGAAGGAAGAGCTGGAGAAGGGAGCGATGGTCATCAGCAGCTCGAAAACAAAAACCATGTTGATATCACGAAAGGAAAGAAGACATCAGATTAATTAAGCTGGGAGAACAGGTCCTGGAGAGGGTCGACCACTTTAATACCTTGTAACTGTCATAGACCGGAAGGGAGGCATCAAAGAAGAGACTTTTTCAAGCCATAAATCTAGGATTCCTCAGCAAATGAGAAGTTGGTAAGAAGAAGAAGATGGCTGTATACCGCTCCACCTATGTCCCAGTCTTGAGGTATGGATGCGAGTCATGGGCAATGACTACAACCCACAAAAGCCAGATCCACACCTCTAAAATGAGGTATCTGAGGAAGGTGGTTGAAGTAACAAGAAGAGACATGGTCCGCAACCAGACGATACGTCAAGGCCTAAAAACCCAACCCCTGCAGAACCAAGTAGAACAGTCCCAACTGAGATGGTTTGGCCATGTCTGCAGAATGGGAGAAGATCGGCTTCCACGGCAAGCATGGGAAACTAAGAGCCAGGGATCCTGACCTCCAGGACAACCCAAAGTCCGCTGGGAGGACAACATTAGACAATCTTTGAAGGACCAAGGACTAGAATGGAACAAAGCCAGGAGGAAAATAGCCGATAGAATAGTATGGCGCTCTCTATTACAAACCTCTACACCTCACGGCAGAAGAGGAACGACTAAGTAAGTAAGTAAGAAATCTGAGTCACAGATCAGACTGTATTACACTGTATAAAAATAAAGGAGACAGAAGTGATTGCAATAACTACAGAGGCTCTCTCTTCTTAGTATTGTTGGTAAGGTTTTTGCCAAAGTCATCTTAATGCGACTACACAAGTTAGCTGAGCGCATATATCCAGAGTCACAGTGTGGATTCCGAGCTGGCAGATCAACAACAGACATGATCTTCTCTCTCCGCCAGCTTCAGGAAAAATCAAGAGAGCAGAAAAGATCATTATATATCGCCTTTATAGACCTCACAAAAGCATTCAACCTGGTTAGTAGGGATGGACTCTTTAATACAGGGTACTTGTCTGCTTCCACCACGACCTCACCCGATTATATATCTTCCCCTACTGAAGTGTATTGGTGTGTGTATGTTGTCTAGCAAGTGTCTAGGGTATATGCAATGTGATGAAATGTATGAACAAGACAACAACTACACCTATTACTAATAAACAATGATTAAACAAGTCACTGAGTAAAGTGTGGAATGTAACTTATTTTTTGTAATTTATTTTCCTGTATCTAGTTATTCTTCTGACACAGGAATAATCAACTCAACATGATAATGAAATTATTTACAACCAATTATTTTACAACTGTCATTGAGTCGGTGTTAGCCCACAATTATTTATATGTCTCAAACTGGGAAATCAAGTATCTCTTGCTCCTAGAAACGGGTACAAGTTTATTGAACGTTTTTGTTCCTCACTGTCTGATACACTATCTTTTGTGAAAACTGAGAGAGTGGAGTGTTTGTGATATCAATTTCCCAGACAAGTCTTATCTGAGGTCTCTGGAACCAGGCTGGTTGAAGTATGTATAAAACGCCAGCCTCCACTGCCAAGACACGATTCTGCTTCTATAGGTAAATCACTGTGTAGGCACTCAGTAGTTAGGCCTCACTGCAGAACTTAGGGACAGGTGTTAGATCACCTGGGCTCACTCGTAGATGAAACTCTGGAACAATACAAATATGTCCCACTCAGCATCTAATAATCTCTCTCTTTCCCTACCCTAACATGTTCAATATCATCAGACATCAGTATGATAACTAAACAATTAGTTAACGTTCTCAATTTGGTTGGTACCCCCTTCTGGATAAATGACTTTCAAACCACCGTTTGACATTTTCCTTGATAAAGGAAACATTTTACATTAATACTATCAAGTCATGTACAATCACGGTGACTTGCTGAAGAAGACGGCCAGTGATCTTCCTGGTCTTATTGATAAGGTTGATAAAGTTGGATTTTTATTCCCGTTAATGATATCCACCAAAAGATAGATATAAGTGGATGGAAGCAGACATCATCATCATCATCAGTTGATAAGATCTCTATGGTGTTGTTTGCTCCACTGTAGTGTATGGAATGTCAACTTGACCTACGCAGTGGTGTGTAGACATGGATTGAGTGTATAATGTGCGAATGATGATAAAGGTTCGTGGTGTTGACAAAAAATGTTCTTTTCTCACACTCATGTATGGCTGGAAGTCATCGACACCAACGACTGTGTACCTTTTCTAAAGTTTAATTGGACGTACACACTCGACAGCACAGATAGTGGCAAATCACAGGTTGCCATAATACATCATAGTACAGTGGATAAATGGTCTTGCAATGTTACATGGGCACTCATGTAGAATAAGTGTATAATGGACTGTCAGTAGCCAAGCACTCAGTATCGCCCATACATATATCATCTGACTTCACTGACTGAGCACGTCAGCTTATAAACAATATTTCAGATGGCTTCTAAACCTAATCTCGTCTAGCGACGATTCTTCAACATAATGTTCAGCACATATTTTTCCATATAATAATATTGAACCGCTAGCAATGGGTTCTCATGTGTAGCAGTGATCTCTGGACTGATCAAGCGATAATACGGGCATCCCTTTTCTCTTCTTGAAAGTCACTACATGTTTTGGTTCCAAGATGGCTTCACTCGTGAGCTGTCACTCACGTTTGGATACAGATAATGAATCTGTCCTAAAGTTAGTCATTCATAAAACATTTCATTGCTCTGTAGATTTGATCATGAACAATTGACTGCAATCTACAGGATATATAGTGCTGCTAGGAATCGAAGTCGTTTTCATCGAGTCAAATATATTCTCTTAGACATTCAAATCGTAACTATCGAAAATGGTGGCTTCGATCGAGAGTTCATAAGAGTATCTTTGATTACCTTGGTATAGGAAATATGAAACTGCCATTCCTTGGCAATACGACTAAACACTGGGGTAAAGCATACACGATAGGTTTAGACGACTATCACCTTCCCCACAAATACTGAGATCACTTTTTCCCCGGCGACAGGCCGACATGGAAAAACACAGTCCCTATCAGGACGAAGCCAAATCACACCACACTCTAGCGACACATCCGCCGAATAGCCTTCGACCTCTCTAGAGACAACAGAACATATAGTTCGACTTAGATATGTAAAGATATACAGATATAAGACAGACTCGTCCTACTCAGACAAACAATACACATAAATTCAGGCCATAGATATTCTGAAGCAAGAACAATCTATTATTACCCAAACAACGAATAAATCACAGTAAAATGGATTTATCCGCGGAGTTTGATCGAAAGAGCCGACACAACTTTCAAGGGAAGTAACACAATAATGACTTTCCCTTAAGCACTATTTTGCTTTCAAAATATTTGCGAAGATAACAAGAATACCAATGTATAATATTGTAAGATATCAAAGACTGCACGTAACACTTATGTCATAACACAACATTTTTTTTATCATATTTAATTTTCTTTTCTCCCCATATGGCAGAGAGCCTGCCTGGCTTTTCTACACCAGGTTAATACTGTTTCCTACCAACGCTGTGAAACAACACAGAGTTTTGATGTTAGCTTCCCTCCAGATAAATGTTTCCCCTTTTTGGTTCATACAGAGTCGATAATGCATACATGATACAAATGACAATATAAATGTTAATATAAAGGTTTTCATATTTACCGCAATCAAAGAAATTTTATACACCAAGTTGTTGAATAGGGCGATATATGGTAACAAATCCAGATAGCTGCTATGCAGAATTAGCAACCAAGACAGTACTCTTGCCTTGTCTATAACAACAACGTCTTTAGTGTAAGAAATTTTTCATCTAGTGGCCCCCTATACTCAATACTAATTGGTTTTATACAACCGTTAGTCTATTACACTACAGCCAATCAGAGACTGTTTAGTGAATAGCGTTCCTTTTCAAATAAAACTGACCTCAAATATTCAAATTAAGGACTCCTTCCCCTTTTACCCCACCTACGGGCGAAACTGACATCTGTCTATCTGACTTCTGTCCAACTTCTTTATTTCTTAATAGTTTTAAATACTCATACATACTTATTAATCCTGCTGTTATCTATTACACAGTCAGTACATATTTATTCTTTTAAGTCTTTCTAATGCCTAGTATCGTGTTGTCTCCTACAATGCTTCAATTTTAAATTGGTAAACACGAACCGTGACACTCCTTCCGATACTCCGTCTCATCCCCCCATTTCAGTACGGCATATTCAAAAAAATCTGACGTTAACCTTAATTTTTCCTTTTATTTTCAAACTACCGTATGTAGAACGAACACTACGCTACGTCACAAACTTTTAACAACTTGCGTGTGTGTGTGTGTGTATCGTCTGCTAAAACCAGCGTGTGAATATATGTCCAGAACGCGTGTCGAGAAAAAGGGGTCTTTCAAACGCCAGTCATGGTATCGCATTTCTGGCACAAGAAAATATTTAAATCTCAAAGCCAACGCTAGCAAAGTGTATAATGTTAAACCGCGGCAAATCGTTTAGGCCTTACTTCGGTATACAAATTTGAGCGTGCGGCTGGCATATGGGAGGAAGCCAGTCAGACACAAACGGGCTGGGTCTATATATATATGCATTTGGGAGTACAATTCTATGGAATTTAGCGTTTGTTCTCACAGATTTTACTACAGTGGCGTTAAACAAGGCTGTGTTCTGGCTCCGACCCTCTTCGGAATCTTCTTTGCCTTACTCTTGAAACATGCATTCAGAGATGCAACTGAAGGAATATGCCTTCACACTAGGTCAGATGGCCGTCTGTTTAATCTTTCAAGGCTGAAGGCAAAAACAAAAATCAGAAGGGTCACTATAAGAGACTTGTTGTTCGCTGATGATGCTGCAGTCGTCACTCAAAGCCAACAGGAGCTTCAGAGCTTGATGAATCGCTTCACTAAAGCATGCAAGGACTTTGGCCTCACAATAAGTCTAAAGAAAACGAATGTGCTGAGTCAGGATGTGGGTGCTGCACCAGTTATCACTATCGATAACTATGAATTGGCAGTGGTGCACCACTTCACATACCTAGGGTCTACCATCAATGACAAACTCTCACTGGATACAGAAATCGACAGCCGCATTGGCAAAGCTGCAGCTACCTTTGCCCGCCTCACATCGCGTGTTTGGGGAAACTCTAAACTCACAATGAAGACCAAAGCTGCGGTATATAATGCCTGCGTCACCAGCACACTCCTATATGGCAGCGAGACCTGGAATGAGGGCACTGGACATGGATCCAGCAACATGGGAGGATAAAGCTGCCGATCGCACTAAGTGGCGATGCTATTTACGGCGCCACCTCAGATTGGGCGAAGAGAGGCTCACACAAGAAGCAGAGGTGAGGAGAAAACGTCGAAAGGAGCACCAGGAAAATAAGCAGCTGAGGGCTGTCACCTCAGGGGCGCATTCCCATAGTCAGTTATGACTGAAGGGGCTATTATTATTACACCTCACGGCAGAAGAGGAACGACTAAGTAAGTAAGAAATCTGAGTCACAGATCAGACTGCATCGCCACGTTAAGCTAGCAATTCCACAGATTCAGAGAGAAGGATCGGACAAAGGATTCCAAAATTATAAGTGACAGATCGAAGTATGTGGACAACTTTGAAACTTAAAAGTAAACCCGCATTTTTAAATACAAAGACTGGAAACTTAAAGGACCAGAACAGAGTATTTGGGCAACTTTGAAACTTAAAAGTAAACCCGCATTTTTAAATACAAAGACTTGAGACCTAAGGAATGAGATCACCCGTCATAAGAGGAATACTAAAATTTCCCAGACCAAGTGATTCGAAAGCATCTAACCTACGTGGCTGTGTCCATTCTAACTGTGCCCGGAGATTGTAGATCACATTTGGGGTAAGTTGTGAACATATATTTTAAAATGTGAAATGTAACATATCTGTACTTGCTAAGTGCTTATACTAGTCATAGGAGGCTGGCTTATCAACCACTCTATTTTTAACAGTCATAGACTGGGTGATGCGCCAGACAACAGAGGGCAGTCCAAGAGGAATAAGATGGACTACATTTTCTACATTGGAAGATCTGGAATATGCAGATGATATTGCACAACTATCACATTCACATCAACACATCCAGGAAAAAACGGATAGACTTAATAAGTATAGCCAGCAGGTGGGCTTGAACATCAATCTAAAGAAGACAGAGGTCATGACGCTCAATGTGAGCAACCCTGAGCCCACATCAGTAAGGAATCAGCAACTGGAACAGACAGACACCTTCACATACCTAGGATGCATTAGTAACACCAGACGGCGGAGCAAGCAAAGACATCAACAACAGAATGAACAAAGCAAGAACAGCCTTTTTTAGTCTTAACAACATCTGGAAGTCCTCTCATTACAGCACAAGCACAAAATTAAGATTATATCAGAGCTGTGTGCTTTCTGTGCTTCTCTATGGCGCGGAGAGCTGGAGAGTTACAGAGAAGGAAATGTCGAAATTGTCCTCTTTTCACACAACATGCCTAGAAAAATTCACCGAATCTTTTGGCCGAATACCATCACCAACCAAGATCTGCTTACTCGGAGCAAGCAAGAGGACATGCACACCATCATAGCTGGCAAACGCTGGAGCTGGGTTGGCCATGTCCTCAGAAGAGACCCTGATGCCATTACAAGAACAGCGATGCTATGGACCGCTGAAGGAAAACGAAAGAGAGGCCGACCAAAAACAACCTGGCGGAGGACTGTGGAGGCTGAGATGCAAAGAATGAACCAGAGTTGGGGCACTGCACGAAGGATGGCCACCGACCGAGCAAAGTGGAATCAATTTGTTGTTGCCCTACAAGACGCCACTAGGCGTGATGGCCACTGACTGCTTTGACGGTTGCGGGTAGAGATCAAAGAAGAAGAAGAAGAAGGCTGGAACCTCAACATATGAAAATAGTATATTCATAAACCACTACAGCAAGCGCTGGTGATTTATTCTTGCTAGTCGTACAGAAAACCGACAGCAGAGGTCACCCCAGACTCCGAATGGAGCAGTGATGAGTGATGATTACATCACATGTGCCGAAAGTGTATAATATCATTTTGTGAGATATATTTACTTTGTTAATTGTAATTCAGGCAAATCATTGCATTCGCGCTGTCCAAGAACATTATTTCCTAATTTAATTCCCAGAAGAAAATTGGTGATTTCTAAACATCTTCCCTGAGCTACTCTGTGTATACTCAGGAATTTAATTATTCAGAGAGGCTAACATTGGTGGGTGGACAGCGAGACAGTGCGCCTGTTAATTTGCAGCCCACAAATGTACTTAGCAGAGGCATTGGCTCTTTTATTTTTCCTAAAATTCATGGTACGAAGCTGCAAGACTAAAGTTTCTTCGCCACTAGTTGTGATTTAAAAGCAGGGAGTCAACACTAACTGCCTACATTGGATTAGTTGTGTGCAGAAGTTCCCTCATCACAGAAGAATTGACAAAACCACGGCTGCAGGACTCACTTAGACCAGCTAAGTTCTTGTAAAAGGAACCAGCAAAAGGACAATTGTTTTTTAAATCCTCACCCAAGTCTCAGTGAAGACAATTTTATAGACATCTAAAAATTCACCATCATTCCATCGCTATTTGTAACCTGTTAAAACTAACTGATTATTACATTTGTTACATGTTATTTTAAAACGAAACAATTATTGTCGATTCAGTTATTATAGGTATGAAAGCAAACGTATGAGCAAGACTCTTTAATAAATATACATCTAGATATATATTTACATCTATAGAGCAAATACTTATAAAAGGAATTTCGCTGGATTTACACCAGCTGGGGGCTTGAACGGGCGAAAACCATTGCTTAATTCTTTACAAAAGGCGACGGATCAGATATAAGTTAAAAGTGCTCTGCCCTATGTAGCATTGTTCTTCACTTCTGAAAACATCTTCTGGAAACTCCCTTGAGATAGAAGCATCATTATCCTTCTATCTACAACTAGACACCTTTGAAGACCCATATTAGATACTCTTAAGTGTTGGCCACTAGTGGACCGTAGTGCAGAGCTAAGGGGAGGCAATCGGTGACAATCATGCCAGTCCTTGTCCCTGGTCAACAGTACCATCATACTCTTCCTATTTATGAAACTGTTATTTCTTGACCGCCTATCCAACTTGAGTGTTTGCAAGAAACGTCACAATAAACAAAATTAACTGACAAATGTCATATTAACATTACAAGTGAACATGAGATTCGGTTTGTTAAACCCATAATTTCATGAGGGTCAGCCACCGTCTCTTTTTTACCGACATCTAATGTTCTTTAAGTTTATTCTCAGATTTTCATATCACAAAGACACACAAACACACACACACACATTCACCACAGAGTTGCGCACGATCCTGATACAGTCACCACACAACAGTCCTCTAGACTATAGTCTTTCACCATAGTCTCCCTCATTCTAAATCCCCGCTCACTACAGATTTATGTACCCAGTTGCCCACATTCAACCCTCCAAACTCTACAGTCAACGTTGATATAATCCTCACACCTCGGTTCCCAACACTATAATTCCCACATTATAGTGCTCCAACTACGGCCCACACACTACAGTCCTCCACACTAAAGTTCTCTACACTACAGTCAACTAAGATACAGTCCCCACACCACGGTTCACAACACTATAGTCCCCCACACTATAGCCCTCCATCTACGGTCCCCACAATACAGTATTCCACATCACAATCCCCCACACTAGTGTCCGCCACAGTACTCCACACTACAATCCTCCACACTGAAGAACTACCCACACAACAGAGACGCCCAAACTGTTGAGACACAAAGACTAGAGAGGCATGACGCTACAAAAATGCTCAGACAAGCACAGATGTTCAAATCACTCACACTATAAGACCACATCCAAGGGAGATTACCATTCTACTTAGACCTCCACAACAGAACCCCTTACTGCACAGACCAAAGTACAACCGACCAAAGTACAACAGACCAAAGTACAACCGACCAAAGTACCCCACAGACCAAAGTACAACCGACCAAAGTACCCCACAGACCAAAGTACAACCGACCAAAGTACCCCACAGACCAAAGTACAACCGACCAAAGTACAACAGACCAAAGTACCCCACAGACCAAAGTACAACCGACCAAAGTACCCCACAGACCAAAGTACAACCGACCAAAGTACAACAGACCAAAGTACCCCACAGACCAAAGTACAACCGACCAAAGTACCCCACAGACCAAAGTACAACCGACCAAAGTACCCCACAGACCAAAGTACAACCGACCAAAGTACCCCACAGACCAAAGTACAACCGACCAAAGTACCCCACAGACCAAAGTACTACAAAACCTAATACTACAGAGTAAAATAACTACAGAATAACCATGCCTCCAACACTACAGATCCCTAAACTAGATGGTGCCCCATAAGTCTGCATTATACGGAAAAAATACTTAATTCACACATTTTGATCTTCGCGGCCCCATGTGTTTGCTGACTGGATATCTCGTATGGATTTCGTGGATTAGGAACAAACGGTGGACACACTGAGCATGTTTTTATTGCCATTTTTCCCAATTTCGCCTAGGCCAGTCCCAAACCGACGGTGAAAAAATTAGGAGTGATTCTGACTGACCTGAGTGCTTCATGGAACTAGCGGTTAAAACCACGAACCAGCCAGACGGCACGTATGGACGCCGTAAGTTTATGGAAGTAGCGGTTAAAACCATGAACCAGCCAAACGGCACGTATGGACAACCAGACCAAAGTACCCCAAGTTTAACGGAAGTAGCGGTTTAAAACCAGTGAACCAGCCAGACGGCACGTATGGACGCCGTAACCACAGGACCATGGAAGTAGCGGTTAAAACCATGACCAAAACCAGACCAAATACGGCAACGTACCCCCCACAGACAAAGTACAACCGCCGTACCCCACAGACCAAAGTTTATGGAAGTAGCGGTTAAACTAAAACCATGCCTCCAAACCAGCCAGACGGCACGTATGGACGCCGTAAGTTTATGGAAGTAGCGGTTAAAACCATGAACCAGCCAGACGGCACGTATGGACGCCGTAAGTTTATGGAAGTAGCGGTTAAAACCATGAACCAGCCAGACGGCACGTATGGACGCCGTAAGTTTATGGAAGTAGCGGTTAAAACCATGAACCAACCAGACGGCACGTATGGACGCCGTAAGGAGGCAGCCCCTTGCAATGGCATAACATCACATAAATCAATCATCAATCAATACCCTTTAGCTCCCCGAGGAGCATAGGCCTTCAACAAACACATGCCAAGTCTTCCTGTCCTGTGCCATCCTGTTTTCCTCACCATATTTCCAATATGAGATCCATTCTAGGATCTGCCGACAACTTTTGTGAAGGATTCAGCAATTATTAGTTTCAGCTCGTTAAGTCCCCACCTCTGATTTACTGAGTGGAATTCTTATTATTCTGTTATAGCTCTGTTTAGATTGTGTTTAGTAATTTGACTGAGACAAACATGCAGTACATTTAAAATGATTAAATCGAAGTTAAATTTGTATATTAACAAGTAACAGGTTTTAAGTCAATCACGTGTTTGTCTTAAAATATGATTACAAGAAACGACAAATATGGCACACCAAGAACCACGGACCCAGACCTCCAGGACGACCCAGAGTTCGCTGGGAGGACAACATTAGGCAATATCTGAAGGACCGAGGATTAGATTGGAACCAGACCAGGAGGAAGACAGCCAATAGGATGGTATGAGGCCCTCTCTGATAAACCTCTACACCCCAGGGTAGAAGAACGATTATGTAGTAGCCATCTTTCCCATTAATTCCAGACTTATTGGACATCCTATATACGAGGTGTGTTCAAATGAAACCCGTCCCAGTGGCTTTATAACAAATATATGTAAGGTACATCAGCAGGAGTAGTAGAATTAAATACAGCAATTGTTATGAAGCAAGTACCCACTGGGGTTCTTTATAAATAGTCACCATAGGTATTCAGACACGCATCCCACCGTTTGGGTAGACGGCGGATGCCGTCCGAGAAAAATGACTTTGGTTGCTTATTGAACCATTTGGTCACCGAGGCCCTGACGCCTGCATCGGAGTCGAATCGTTGTCCCTTTATAGATTTTTTAAGGGTCCGAACAAATGAAAGTCACATGGTGACAGATCGGGGCTGTAGGCTGGGTGTGGCAGAACTTCCCACCTTTTCCTTGCTTAACGCTTCCTTCACAATGTTCGCAACATGTGGACGAGCATTGTCGTGCAACAGAATCACACCACGCAAAAGCATGCCGGGTCATTTATTCTTGATGGCTGTATGCAGGTTGTCTAGTGCGTCTTTGTAGCGAATGGCATTATGTTCACGTCAGGTTCTTTAAAGTCTACCAATAGAAGCCCTTCATGGTCAAAAAATGCGGTCAGCATAACCTTACCGGCGGAAATCTTTGACTTGAATTTTTTGGGTTTTGGTGATCCGGGATGTTTCCATTGCATGCTCGCTGATTTGCTGCACAGCTCATAGTGGTGGCACCACGACTCATCGCCTGCCACTATGCGCAACAGAAATGCATCACCCTCCTCTTCGTAACGCAGCAGGTGGTTCAAACTCCACCCCATGCGTTCTTTCTTATGGTGATCGGTCAGCATCCGTGCGACCCATTGTGAATACACCTTTCGATACTTCAGTTTCTTCCTAACCACCATTTGAACTGTCCCAAGAGACACAGCGAATTCCTCTGCTAGCGAACATAAGCTCCGACAACGGTCCACGCGTATTTCTGCATCAGTCTCGGCGATGGCTTCTTCTGTCGCAACAATATGCACCTGACCTGGCCGCGGAAGATCTTTCGTTAACTGACGTCCTTCTCGAAACATTCGTGCCCAGTATTTCAATTGTAGTCTTAGACACACTTTTGTCAACATACACTGCTTTCATTCGGCGATGAATGTCGACTGGTCGACATCCTTCGGCTGTTAGGAACTGAATCAACGCTCGCTGATCGGACCTTGGACGGATTCCTTATCATACCGGCCATTATTTTAACGGTCTGCAGCACAACCAATGAATACTAGGAGAATGAACACTTGCACACTTGTACATTCGTATGTGCTTATTACGTCAGATGTGACGTCATCATGCTCCTCCTACGAATGTCCATTTGGCGCAGCACGGTCGGGTTTCATTTGAACACGCCTCGTATTAAACACACACACACGCACGCACGCACGCACACATACACACACTCACACACTATAGAGACTCCACATTTAAGATATTTCACGCTACACAGAATTTACCTCCTCACAACAGAGTCGTCAACAACAGATACGCTCCGGCGGTGTTTACACTGAGAGGATGCTACACCACAAAGACAGGGTTTTTGACATAGACCACAGGGAAAGTTGTTCCGTGTAGTTTACGGAAGGCGGGGGGAGGGGGGGGGGAGAGTCTCTGATGAGAGACAGACAGAATATGACTACTACTTCATCCAGCATGTCGTATGAGGCGAAGGTTGTGCATGGGCTGACAGTCTTGTCATGTCCAACAAAGGGCGGCTACAGGAACCACTGGTGCAGCAGCTTATGAATACTGTACTCGAACCCAGGACCTTCCGTGCGACAACCCCGCCTAGCTATGCAAGCGAATCACACTATCCTCCCTGCGATCTAGGCATCACCAAAAATGATTCTTCAATGACGGGTCATTAGTTCAAACCGCAAGACATAACATCGTAAATTTACCATGGGCAGTCCAGCCTATTAATGACGCAATCACTTCTGTTGTTCCCCTATTATACAGTATAGGTCAGTCCAAACAAGACAAAGACCTTAATACTGTGGGTTTCCCTTCCTTATGTGTTATAAATAAATAAGTTCAAACGTTTTCCAAAGAAACAGATGGAATGCAGATCTAAATCATCAATGGACCTAGAATCATCTGAGAAGAACATCAGAGCTGGTGCAGAATGATGAACATTTAAAAACGTAATAACAACAACAACAACAACAAGCCCAAGTTTGATCAAGTAAACTATTTGACACGATAACGAGAAGTCAGCTGTATACCGCTCCACCTATGTTCCAGTCTTGACTTATGGATGCGAGTTATGGATAATAACTACAACCCACAAAAGCCAGATCCTAACCTCAGAAATAAGGTATCTTAGGAAAGTGGTTGAAGTAACAAGAAGAGACATGGTCTGAAATCCCAACTACAATGGTGGTTCTACGGTCCACTATCAGTTAAAATGAGCAGGAAAAGAGAGATATCCTAATTACAGCAGGCAAATTAGGTCGAACACAAGAGACTCTCTGTCCAGATCGTGGGTCAGCGGAGGCAAAAAAAAAAAAAAAAAAAAGCTCATTTGACGCTATTCTGCTTTCCGTCTATTGTCTTAACAGGGAAAAATTTATATTTAAAATAAAGCCAGGCCGCGTGTTATTTTTAAAATTTGTGTTGTGTGTGGCTATACGACGTAAACTGTGTCATCGAATTATGTCTCCCAGGTCCAATAGTCAGCTCTTTGACCAACCGATTTGGTTGTCGCCAGGTCATGATCTTTGGCAGCTTCATTGCCGGGTTGGCATTTATCGCCAGTTCCTGGAGTAATGACGTCACAGTTCTCATTCTGACTTACGGAGTTGTTGCAGGTATGACCTTGTCTGGAGATGTTTGTGTGTCAGTGAGTGAGTGTGTATGTGAGTGAGTGTATATGTGTGTGTGAGTGAGTGTATATATGTATAAATGCGTGAGTGAGGGTTTAAATGTATATGTGTGTAAGTGAGTGTGTATGTGTGTGTATAGTGTGTGTGTATATTTATGAGTATATATGAGTGCGTGAGAGTATATATGTGTGTGTATATATGTGTGTCTGAGTGTGTGCACAGATGTGTTTGTGAGTGAGTATATATATATATGTGTGTGTGTGGGTATGTGTGTGCTTTTGTGTATGTGTACATGTGATTTCCTATAAAAATGTGTGTGGGTGCATGTCTGTATATGTATACAGTATTACGTGTAACAGTGTATTTGAGTGTGTGTCTGTGAGTAGATGTGGGTGCGTGTCTATATACGAAAGAATATGCGGTTCTGTATGTGTGGATGTAATTGTGCATCTGTGATATTTGTGTGTGCTTATGTGTGTGTGTGTGTGTGTGTGTCGTAGTGTACATGAGTGTAGTGGGTTGATGGTATTGTATGATTGTGATATTACTTAATGTGATGCATGAGGTCAGCTGTGAAATCTCCTGAGATAAATGTAGCTGTGAATTGTCAGAAGGCCCTTCTTGCTACCACTACGACCTCACACATATCTTTTTTTTTCTAATGAATGTGGCTACGTTAAAATCCTAGGGTATGATATGTAATGTGTTGTGGTAGTTTACATACACACACACAGATATTTAATAAGTCTAATAATATTAATAGAATGTTATAACACACTGAACTAACTCAAGTTGTGTAAAATTTTTGATAATAATTTTCTTTAGGTTTATTTGTTCTGAATCAAGGTTTTATTTTGGTCAGAACATATGAAAGGTTTTGCAATTATTAATGAAATGCATGAATATATGGCATAATAAATGAAAGGAGTGTACATATGGATTTTACAATACTAGTTAATATTACTACTGTTTATAGTTGTAATTTTCCTGGGAGAATGTTTAATGGATGTGCTGTTGGGGTGACCTCATCACTCCCTGTCTATGGCGACTACACATTGTCCATTTATTGATGATATTATAATGGGTGTTAGAATTTAAGTTGGTGAGTATTCAGCAGTCCAGACGCTCACGTATCTTGAATGAGTAATCTGGTGCTGAAATCAGGTGGCCCCACCTCTCCGTGCTTGGGGGCAATAACAGGCTGCTCTGCCAAAATATAAACTGCACGGGTCCACTCTTGTAATGTTCAACACCTTATTTGACACCACCTTGGTGCCAAATAAAAACTCACAGTTCTGCAATAAAGTATTGGTCATGTGTCAGAATTCCATCCTCTAAACCATTTCTGGACACAACACCACACACAACAACAACACCACATAGACGGGTCAGATCTCTTTGACCAAACAACACATCTTACCAAGTTGGTTTCACATAGGATAAGTTCTCCCAGACTACCTATTCTGAAATATGTTCATTAGCTTCCTGCCATAGAATAGGATAGGTGATATGTTCCACTGATCTCAACACTTGATCTGTCTTTCATAATCCTTGCTGGTGTTTATGTATTTTATTTGTCTCTAGACCCTGAACTGGGGCGGGGGGTCTAGAGCGAATCCTTACTTGTTGTAAGGGATAGATTTTGATATGGCAGTATCAAATCACTCGAAACATTAAACAAATATTAAAATATACAAAGAAATAATTTCAGTCTTACCAGAATTATGAATATAGAACACAGTTATCTGCTAGCAAAACTCAGCTGAGCTGCTGGCTTTAGTATGGCGTCCCTCTAAATATTTCAATTAGCTTCTGGGAATTACACCACTAAATAATACACTAGGACAACTTATAACGAATGGCAAAAATGCGCGTCTGAGCGCCGATAATATATTCATCTATGGCCAATCACCGCCTTTTTCTTTTCAAATTCAAACCTCCTACCAAAAAGTCATTTCAGTCATACCTCAGTCAAGTATGCCTATTTGTCTGTTGGTTCGTCTGTCTCTACTTGCGTTTCACAAAAAAAAACACACTAGTTTTTTGAACCAACTCCGCCTTCCCCTACACAATTTTGCCTTTAAAGTTATTTTTAGCCACAATTCTCCAGCCCATCCCCTCTCTTTCATACCAACTAGATTTGAGCGCTTTGAGTCTCAAGGCTGCAGTTTTTTGAAAATTAGGGACATTTTTGTTTCAATGCAGACGCTCGCTGATATGAACAACACAGTCTTTTGTCAATATCTTTCTTATTATCTATCCGTCTGTATAAATGAAAGCATATTATTTCACTGCTCAAGATGGGCCATCCGGCCAGCTAGGTTTTATATTCCTAACATCATTATTAAGAAAAAGTTACTTTTCAAGGTTAGTTGGTTTTTCGAAATATTTCTAGCATCTTCTATACTGCTTTTGCCGCTGAATTCAAATAAACGGACTAAGTTATCGCAAAAGCGTCCAAGAAATGACTGTTGCGTATAATAGCTAAGGTCCCTTTTGTCGATTTCTTTACCTTGTGTCAACTTGGGGACGTGACTTTTTCCTCCTTTCCCCACCAATTGCGTCTTTTAGCCTTGCTAGTTTCAAGCACGCGTTCAGTCATATTTTTTCCCTTTTGATCTTCGTTCTCATCCCGTTCCAAGGGTAACGTTTTGCCTTCACGTCTAACAATTTAATTTCCATGGCGGGTGATGACCCGCAACGTGGGCGATCATGTATTCCAGTAGCTTACGCATTAGTTTTTATCCCTACGTTGTATCATTGGAGATATTTTAACGTTGTATCATGGTTAACTTTATGACACATCTCCCCACTTGAAAACATGCCTACGGCAAGTTCTAAAACCAGTGATACACATAGATAAAATCTCTCCTCACGCCTGCCATTACTCTAATTTTGATCACAGGGGTGCCGACTGAGGAAATCTGCACCGACATTCAATTTGCCTGGGATATATTGGATACTAAACTGATAAGGTTGAAGCAATAAAGACCACCTCAGCAATCTTGCGTTTTCATGCTTAGCCTGAGATAAGAATACGAGAGGCTGATGATCCGTCTCGACCACAAAAGTCCTACCATACAGATAGATTTGAAACTTCTTTATTGCCCAGATTAACGCTAAACATTCTTTTTCGCTTGTGGAGTATCCTTGTTCCGCCTTATTCAATTTGCGGCTTGCATAAGCGACTGGTTTCAGTTCCCCATCAGGTGAAGATGATCTTTGCAACAAAGCTGCTCCGAGTCCTACATTACTGGCATCGGTTCTTAAGACAAAGTCCTGTGTCAAATCCGGCAGTTTGAGAATAGGCTTGCTAGTGAGTTTTTCCTTTAAATCTTGGAACGCTAATTCACTTTGCGCAGTCCAATTAATTTTATCTGGAAGTCCCTTGCGAGTCAGATCAGTCAGAGGAGCACAAATAGAGTTAAAATCTTTGATATATTTTTGATAAAATCCGCATAACGACACGAATGATCGCACGTCCTTTTTTGTTTGTGGTCTAGGTGCTCTCTGCAGTTTTTCCAAGTTCTTGGGATCAGGGGTCATGCTACCCTGATATACAGTGTGTCCCAAGAATTCCAACTCTTTGCATCCAATGCAACATTTTGTTGGCCTAGCAGTTAAGTTCGCCTCCCTAAGCCTATTAAATAACATTTCTAGAGCTTCAATGTGTTCTTCAAATGTCTCTGTGGCGACGAGAATATCATCCATGAAATTCGTGATACATGGGTTATTCAGGGGATCCAACAATTTGCGCATCATCCTTGAAAATACACTCGGAGCATTTTTCAGTCCGAATGGTAGCATGTTGAATTCATAATGTCCATCCGAAGTGCTAAAAGCCAAATAAGGTCTCACTTCAGGCTTCACTGGGATCTGGTAATAGCCTTTACTAAGATCCACCTTTGAAAAGTATTTTGCCTTGTTCAGTCTGGCAAATAACTGTTTTGTGTCTGGTAATGGATCCACTTGTCCTTCTGTGACAGCATTCAGTTTCCTGTAATCTATGCACAGTCTGTGTTCCCCAGACGGTTTTCTCAGCAAAACGACACTAGAGCTAAAAGATGATTCACTGTGAAATAATCCCCTCCTTCAACAAATAATCTATTTCTTCCTTCAATGCCTTCTCCTTCGCGAACGGAATAGAATAGGCTCTCATACAGATTGGGTTTGAGTCTACCAGTTTCATGTCATACTGTAGCAAATTTGTATGGCCTGGTTTATCTGTTAATACATCTGTATGTTCCTCCAGAACCTGTTGAACTCTCTCCCTCTGGTTTTTAGTCAGGTGCTTACTGACTTTTACCTGTGCTGCTGTTTCACAAGGATGTAATGGGTATTCATGTGAGGTGAGTGGTTCCTTTTGCATTTGAGTTGCGATAGCTAAGGTCAGTAAGGGGGTGCTTTCCTGGAGTAGTCTGTCCAGATACTTCTTTAACAGGTTTACATGATAAACTTTCTCCTTCCCCTTTTTGTCAATTTTATAGTTTGTTCTAGACACCTTCTCTAGAACCGTATATGGACCTTGCCATCCAATTTGTAATTTATTCTGGCTACCGGGTAGTAGAAGCAGCACCTTCTCTCCCACAGCTAGTTCTCTGTCCTTTGCCTTCCTATTAAAATATGCTGCATGTTTCTTCCTGGCTTGTTTCAAATTTTCATTTGCCAGTTTCCATCCAGCTTTCAAACGAGAGGTCAGTTCGTTCACGTATTGATAAGATGAGGTAACAGTCTCTTCCGCCTTCTCATCTGTCCAGGTCCTTAATAAGGCTACATCTGGACCTTTAATTTATCATACGTATTTTTCATGGAACCCGTCGGGTCCCTTCCATTAGAAGCCCTATAGTGAGGACTTTTCTTCCTAGAATCATCACTCACAAATCGACCACTACCAATTTTTTTCTTGGGTTTGTCTCCCCACTTGAGATTGCTTATGAGAGATCTTCGCTCTCTTTTCTGTTCTTCCAGTTTATATAAGTCTGACCGAGGGATTGTCATCTTATCCTGGGTAAAATTTACTCTTTGTACTCGTCGCATAGTGGCCATGTTAATCCATTCAAGTGAAGACTGGGTGTGAAAAGGGGGCTCCCATTGCACTTTGTCTCCTTGAGTATCATAATTTTTCTTTCCAGGCCTAATTTTGCCCCGTGGCGTTTCTAGGTCCTGCACATATTTTCCCTTTGTGGGTGTTCCCTCATGAAATATGCCACATGCTTCTACAAAGTTTTCAATATCGACATTTACGTCGGGCCAATAGTATTTGCGAGCAACTTTTTGGCAGATGGTACCGACTTTTTCATGGTCCCCATCTTTTCCAACATGTAAGCTCCTTATTAAATTTGCCCTATATATCTTGGGAAGAACCAACTGTCCGTGACCAGTGGATCTAGTTCCTGTCTTCCTATATAGCAATCTGTTCTTCATAAAATATTCCCCCTTACTTGGAGGTGTGTGGCATTTGGGCAATTTTTTTAAAACATGGCTTGAGTGTCCTATCCTCAGCCTGCGCCTTCCTCATCTCCTCTGGATGAGCATTTATAGATTCACCTTCTTCCTCCTTCTTCTGTGACCTGGTCTGCACTGTCGCCATGATCACAGGTCTCTCGGGATTCCCCAAGAAGACGTATCTACACCCCAATATCAGAGGGTAGATTGGTTCATCTATCACTGCTGCTCTGATTTCTCCTTCCACATAGCGAGTTTTCACCGTTATCCTTGCGATGGGAAGTGTCATGAGTGGTATGTCCTTAGTTGCCCCTTGTATTTCCACTGTTTCTGTGGTATACTGACTTGGGTCCACTAGGCTAGACTTCACAACTGAATCATAATCCAAACCTGTATCATAAAGGCACCTTATGGTGACCCCATTACAAATAACATCCTCACAAACTGGGGGGTGATAAGGTTCCTGCTGTCCCTTAGGATTAACCTTTAATCTTTGCGTCCCCGACTTCATTGCAGCAATGTTTGAAGGTTTCCTTCTACAAAATTCGGTGTTATGGTTATCTTTCTTGCACCATTTACACCATCTTTTTCCTTGGTTAAACGGTTTTCTTTCATTGGATTTTTGGTCATTGAACTGTGAGTTTCTGTCTCGGTAGTCATTTCTTGGCCGTTCAAAGTTTGTCCTACCTTTATTTCCCTGCTCTCTATTATCAAATTTATTAAATTGCTGTGGAGCTTTAAAATTGTCTATGTGCTTCTTTTTAGCACCACTTACCTCTGCATGGGCTGCCTGATACCCCTCAGCGACATTTAAAACCTCCCCCAACTTCTCTGCACCTTGTTCCATGAGGAATTTTCTCATGTCTGGAGCCATGGACTCTCTCAATTGCTCAATCATGATCATTTCTTTAAGATCTTGGGTCTTCCCCAGAGCAGTCCATTTCTCCAAATAGGTTTCCAGTCTGGCAGAGAATTGGTGGTATGTCTCCCCAGACAACAGTTTGGCATTTCTAAATTTCTTACGATAAAATTCACCATTTTTCTCGTACCTCAACAACAAAGCCTGCTTTAACATGTCATAATTGTCCTGGTCTTCTCTGTTCATTTTTGCGAAGACTTCGTAAGAAGTACCTCTCAGTCCCTGTGATAACTTTAAACTCCACCTCTCTCTCTCTAACCCATATGTAGTAGCTAATAACTCAAAACGTCCTAGGTACCCCTCTATGTCATCGTCTTTTTCAACAAAATGGTCTAAATGAAACCCCATAGCTGATGTTGAGGCTCCCAGACTGGGCGTAGCATCTGAGGCAAAAGGGCTGGCACCATTTTCAGGAGCCTGGCCTTGTAGCTCCAGCTCCCTTAGTCGTAATTCGTGCTCCCTCTGCAACCTTCTATCTTCTGCCTCCCTTTCGGCCTTTTTATCTTCTGCCTCCCTTTCGGCCTTTTTATCTTCTGCCTCCCTTTGCTGTCGTTTTTCTTCTGCCTCCAATGCTTTAGCCTCTTTGTCAGCCTCAATTTGTAACCTCTTAGTCTCAGCCTCAATTTGTAACCTCTTCTCTTCAGCCAACCTTTCAGACTCTAACTTTCTTTCAGCCTCTTTTTCTAATCTTCTTTCTTCCCGTTCAATATACTTATCACATTCAGCCGTTACATATTGAATTAAAACCTGACCATCCATTCCCATATCCTTTGCCGTTAGCACAGCAGCTGATCTGAATTTGGCTAGCTCCGCCATACTTTTTAAACAATTCTAGCAATGAGCAAAGTAAAATTTCCAACCACTAAAGTAAATCTAATTACTCTAGTCTAAATTAATTCTAATTAATTAATTAATCAATTAACTACCACTGGCTGTGAAGATTCACCAACTTTTATTTTTAGGGACACTTTTAATTTTTATAATGTGTTCCCCTAATTTATTTCTCCCCCCAGGAGATCCTAATATTATTGATAGGCTAATTATCCCGGGACAAGAGACCCCAATATATGTAGTGGGTTGATGGTATTGTATGATTGTGATATTACTTAATGTGATGCATGAGGTCAGCTGTGAAGGCTCCTGAGATAAATGTAGCTGTGAATTGTCAGAAGGCCCTTCTTGCTACCACTACGACCTCACACCTATCTTTTTTTTTTCTAATGAATGTGGCTACGTTAAAATCCTAGGGTATGATATGTAATGTGTTGTGGTAGTTTACATACACACACACAGATATTTAATAAGTCTAATAATATTAATAGAATGTTATAACACACTGAACTAACTCAAGTTGTGTAAAATTTTTGATAATAATTTTCTTTAGGTTTATTTGTTCTGAACCAAGGTTTTATTTTGGTCAGAACATATGAAAGGTTTTGCAATTATTAATGAAATGCATGAATATATGGCATAATAAATGAAAGGAGTGTACATATGGATTTTACAATACTAGTTAATATTACTACTGTTTATAGTGTAATTTTTCTGGGAGAATGTTTAATGGATGTGCTGTTGGGGTGACCTCATCACTCCCTGTCTATGGCGACTACACATTGTCCATTTATTGATGATATTATAATGGGTGTTAGAATTTAAGTTGGTGAGTAGTCAGCAGTCCAGACGCTCACGTATCTTGAATGAGTAATCTGGTGCTGAAATCAGGTGGCCCACCTCTCCGTGCTTGGGGGCAATAACAGGCTGCTCTGCCAAAATATAAACTGCACGGGTCCACTCTTGTAATGTTCAACACCTTTTTTGACACCACCTTGGTGCCAAAAAAAAACTCACAGTTCTGCAATAAAGTATTGGTCATGTGTCAGAATTCCATCCTCTAAACCATTTCTGGACACAACACCACACACAACAACAACACCACATATACGGGTCAGATCTCTTTGACCAAACAACACATCTTACCAAGTTGGTTTCACATAGGATAAGTTCTCCCAGACTACCTATTCTGAAATATGTTCATTAGCTTCCTGCCATAGAATAGGATAGGTGATATGTTCCACTGATCTCAACACTTGATCTGTCTTTCATAATCCTTGCTGGTGTTTATGTATTTTAATTGTCTCTAGACCCTGAACTGGGGCGGGGGGTCTAGAGCGAATCCTTACTTGTTGTAAGGGATAGATTTTGATATGGCAGTATCAAATCACTCAAAACATTAAACAAATATTAAAATATACAAAGAAATAATTTCAGTCTTACCAGAATTATGAATATAGAACACAGTTATCTGCTAGCAAAACTCAGCTGAGCTGCTGGCTTTAGTATGGCGTCCCTCTAAATATTTCAATTAGCTACTGGGAATTACACCACTAAATAATACACTGTGTCTACTAGGACAACTTATAACGAATGGCAAAAATGCGCGTCTGAGCGCCGATAATATATTCATCTATGGCCAATCACCGCCTTTTTCTTTTCAAATTCAAACCTCCTACCAAAAAGTCATTTCAGTCATACCTCAGTCAAGTATGCCTATGTGTCTGTTGGTTCGTCTGTCTCTACTTGCGTTTCACAAAAAAAAGCACACTAGTTTTTTGAACCAACTCCGCCTTCCCCTACACAATTTTGCCTTTAAAGTTATTTTTAGCCACAATTCTCCAGCCCATCCCCTCTCTTTCATACCAACTAGATTTGAGCGCTTTGAGTCTCAAGGCTGCAGTTTTTTTTAAAATTAGGGACATTTTTGTTTCAATGCAGACGCTCGCTGATATGAACAACACAGTCTTTTGTCAATATCTTTCTTATTATCTATCCGTCTGTATAAATGAAAGCATATTATTTCACTGCTCAAGATGGGCCATCCGGCCAGCTAGGTTTTATATTCCTAACATCATTATTAAGAAAAAGTTACTTTTCAAGGTTAGTTGGTTTTTCGAAATATTTCTAGCATCTTCTATACTGCTTTTGCCGCTGAATTCAAATAAACGGACTAAGTTATCGCAAAAGCGTCCAAGAAATGACTGTTGCGTATAATAGCTAAGGTCCCTTTTGTCGATTTCTTTACCTTGTGTCAACTTGGGGGACGTGACTTTTTCCTCCTTTCCCCACCAATTGCGTCTTTTAGCCTTGCTAGTTTCAAGCACGCGTTCAGTCATATTTTTTCCCTTTTGATCTTCGTTCTCATCCCGTTCCAAGGGTAACGTTTTGCCTTCACGTCTAACAATTTAATTTCCATGGCGGGTGATGACCCGCGGCGTGGGCGATCATGTATTCCAGTAGCTTACGCATTAGTTTTTATCCCTACGTTGTATCATTGGAGATATTTTAACGTTGTATCATGGTTAATTTTATGACAATGAGAGGTCTCTGAGGAGAAAAAAACTAAAACAGGCCCACTGTCCCCTCATGCATGTCGTAAGGTGCTATCAATGTGTGGTTACACAGACAACTGGCAATCTTATTTTGTCAAACGAACAGCTACGGAAACCACGGCTGCCAGGTCACGTGCTTTAACCAAGGCGCTCAAAAACGGGGGGCATCATCAGCGGTGGCACCAAGCTCCATAGAGAACGACAAAGATTATGATGTATGTGTATGTTTTTATTTAATTGTGTTTGTAAGTATCTGTATGTGTGTGTGTGTCATGTATATGTATGAATGTGTCTATCTTGCGATTTTCTCCTCGTGCGTGTCTGTTTGTTCCTGGTCACAGTATTACTAATAAGTTTGATTACTGTGATGCCCGTGAAACCACGTTTTATTTGTTAATGTCTTCATTTGTCTTACATTTTTCTGGCAGCCCCGGAGACCTAGTACTAGTCACAAAGCAGTGAAACAAGTAAACGTCCTGTGTTATGAAAATGGATAGAACATTAACATTCAGACCACGAAAATTATTAGTCAACAATACAGATTTCATTACAAATGAGAATTAATGGGATGATACTGGAACAAGGAAAAAGTTTCTCATATCTTAGATGCATAACAGCAGAAGATGACGTGTGAAACGGAAATGAAATAGCCAAAGCTCCATTCAACAAAATGAGACATTTATCAAGGTTCAAAAATAAATAAATCTTAAATTATAAGTGACAGGCAACCATAGGTATACACCCGTCATCATTATATGCTGTAGAAACATGGGAAGTGAACAAGCGGTTAGTAGAAATAATACCTACAATTTTGAAATATAGAAAAATGGGGCGAATGCATCTCACGACAAGAGAAAATAAAAACAAATGAAGGAGTCCAAGAAAATCTAGGAATTAAAACAGAAACAATGAATAAAATCAAAATTAGATAGGTACAATTATTTGATCATATTAAAAACATAACACCTTTCTGGAAAACATAACGGCGGAAACGTTGAAGGCAAACGTACAAAAGGAAGGCAGTGCTATAAGTAGGAAGATAACATCAAGACAGGAGGCAGGACAGAGTCTATCAGAGTGCACCATCAAGACAAGAGACAGGACAGAGTCTATCAGAGTGCACCATCAAAACAAGAGACAGGAAAGCGTCTATCAGAGTGCACCATCAAGACAGGAGACAGGACAGAGTCTATCAGAGTGCACCATCAAGACAAGAGACAAGACATAGTCTATCAGAGTGCTCCATCAAGACAAGAGACAGGACAGAGTCTATCAGAGTGCACCATCAAGACAAGAGACGACAGAGCCTATCAGAGTGCACCATCAAGACAAGAGACGACAGAGTCTATCAGAGTGCACCATCAAGACAAGACACAGGACAGAGTCTATCAGAGTGCACCATCAAGACAAGAGACAGGACAGAGTCTATCAGAGTGCACCATCAAGACCAGAAACAAGACAGAGTCTATCAGAGTGCTTCATCAAGACAAAAGACAGGACAGAGTCTATCAGAGTGCACCATCAAGACAAGAGACAGGACAGAGTCTATCAGAGTGCTCCATCAAGACAAGAGACAGGACAGAGTCTATCAGAGTGCCCCATCAAGACAAGAGACAGGAAATCGTCTATCAGAGTGCACCATCAAGACAAAAGACAGGAAAGCGTCTATCAGAGTGCACCATCAAGACAAGAGACAGGACAGAGTCTATCAGAGTGCACCATCAAGACAGGAGACAGGACAGAGTCTATCAGAGTGCACCATCAAGACAAGAGACAGGACAGAGTCTATCTGTAACTGTCTTTTTTTCCTTGTTGAGGTGATCACTGGCCCAAGACAGTATACATGCTGTTAGATGTGTAGTGCGAGCGTATGATGAATTGAGTGTGGGTGCGAATGAAGGCGCGAATGTGTTTAGGCTCGTATAGATGTAGATCCTGCAACCCATACTCTCACATGCAGTAATCAAGGATGCTTTGACACTGCAGGCATGTTTCAAGACATTTATTGACGGGAACACACATAATATCAACAGGAACAGTCAGTGTAACAAGGTCATGCTGACCTGACATCGATAGGTATACATTTGGCATTCAAAAAGGTAAACATCAGAATAGACGTGCATGGTCAATAGCAAAGTTCTTCAATAATGACAGTTCGTAACGTCGCCCTTGGCGTCTCTGACTAAACGCGTCAGATGCCTTAGTTACTTTGACACACAGGTGCAACTTGGCACTCCCCGCCAATTGCACATATCAGGCTGTAGTATAATAGCCGGAAGCACAGGCCTCGTCCTGACGTCGGCCGTGTACTTCTGTTAAATAGGTTATCATCAACCCTGCAGTAATACTTATTGTAGATAGGAGTTCCGCCAATCTGCGGCTCCCACAATATATCTTCGTCACTGGATTTCTGGACAATATAAGACTAACAGTCTTGGATGGCTACCTCGAGCACAAATATATAAGTTCTGAAATGGCGGATCAGTGAGCTGCTGTTCACCCTAGGTAATCCTTTACATGTTCTGCCACCGAAAAGCGTAATAATGCATAAAGGTCGGTATTACCTGGCAAATGAATCCTCAGAACATCACAAGGAATTCTGTCGTCATCCCGACGCACAGAGATTCACTGGGGGAAAACTGCCATAGCAGTTACTTCGAAGATTCTCCCCGAAAAACAATGGACTCTTGGTCCCTTCAGAAAAACAGGACCTCCCGGCTTCCCGGAAGTATATCTCACTCCCGCTTAAAAAACCTTCCCATAGGCCTACGCCGAACTGTCAACCTCTGACCCTAAAGGTCAAACACAATGAATGAATAAACAAGGGAAGACAACCCCTAATCAACCTGACATCGCAGGTAAAGACACAATTATACTTATGATACAAACATAAGCAAATAACTTGACAGATGACTCCGTCGAAAATGACAGCAACATTACTACCACCCCCCTGTAAAAAAAAAAATGCAATTTTTTTTTTAAATATGTTCATGAGCAAGATAGCACCAGTATCACTTCTGTGCTCATGCAAACAATGAACCTAATATCAGGTACAATAGAAGAGGGTACAAATCATCTCCCAACATAGGAGAAAATATTTCCTTTAAGCCAAACAAACTAAGGGATACCATTCAAGAAACCTAAGTTGCTGGCAATACCAATCATATATCAAACATTACTAAATAATATAATCATAGCAATATACAAATGTCAATGCTATTTTAGCAACATATCACTGATGGATGGACAAAATGAAATTTGTTAAATTATCTAAACATCATCCAAATACATTTGTATTACAACATATTATGATATTAAGGACAGACCTAAGTCTGAAAATATATCAGGAAAAACTAGGACACAAGATTTAACTGGAATCATGTGGGCATCTAGACAATATGTCCGCCATCACATTATCCGAACCACGGATAGCTCGCACCGTGAAATGGAAAGGCTGAAGAGCAATAGCATAACGAGTAGATCTCGAGCTCTTCAAATCCTTACTTTGCATAGCCGTAAGAGCTTTTTGGTCGGTTTCCATAAAGAAATGCGCGCCCAGAAGGAACCTTTGTAGCTTAAGAATGGACCAAACCATAGCCAACAATTCACGGTCCAAAACCGAGTAATTCCTTTCTGCCGCATTCAGCTTCCTAGAAATATACATTACAGGATGCAGAGTTCCTGAATATTCCTGCATTAGTGCCGCTCCAATGCCAGTGGAAGAGGCATCACTACGAAGGACAAAAGTCTTATCAATCGTCGGTAGTCTTAAGATAGGATGAGATGAGAACAAATTCTTAACCTGATCCAATGAAGATTGGCATTCTTGGGACCAACGCACCATATTAGGAGAACCTTTTTTCAATAACGTTGAAAGTGGTGCCATAATGGAGGACAGATTCTCAATGAATCTTCCATAGAATTGTATCAATCCCAAGAGACTACGCACTTGCTTTTTTGTCTTCGGAACCGAGATATTTAATATCTTTGAAATGTTTTGGTCCTCTGTCTTCAACAGACCATGACCAACTCGATGACCTAGGAAGGAAATTTCACTAAACCCAACAAAAGCTTTAGAGGGTTTAGCAGTCAATCTATGCTCACGTAGAGTAGATAGCAATTCCTTTAGACCCACATAGTGTTCTTCCCAAGTATCGCTGAAAAGACAGATGTCGTCTAAATATGCAATGACATCTGCACGATCTGATAGAATTCGTCGCATCATGCGCACGAAAGTCGCTGGGGCGTTCATAAGCCCGAAAGGCATAAAATTCCATTGAAACAGACCCCTAGGTGTCGAAAAAGCAGTGAGAGGTTTGGCGTGTTCCGTCAGTGGGACTTGCCAATAACCTTTCGACAAGTCTAGTTTAGTAAAGAATTTAGCTTTAGAAAGTCTAATAAGTAGATCATCTAATAACGGCATAGGTTCAGCATCGAACTTCGTAACTTGATTTAATTTGCGATAATCAACGCAAAGACGTATGTTATTGTCTTTCTTTCGAACAATAACTATCGACGAAGAATAAGCTGAAGTGGATGGTTCAATTATTTGTAGTTGAATCATTTCATCCAATTCTTTCTCGACTTGTGCTTGAAAATGAATAGGTATTGGGTATGGTCTTACTCTGATCGGATTACGATCAGTAAGTATGATGTCATGTTCTATGACATCTGTGTGTCCAGGAATGTCGGTAAGGACATCCTGATATGATTTTAACGTAGAGGATACTTGACGCTGTTCCTCAAAAGACAAGTTGGAAGAGACTGTAACGTCTCTCCACGATTCCGTTGAAGTAAGTGGAATCGCAGGAAGAGGTAAGTTCACGTCAGAAAAAATAGTTTCCTCATCCTGTATAACGGACAGGGATGAGATGTGACCATGTTGAACTGGAAAGTCGTCCGTCGCCTGGAAAATAGGCTGTAAATAGTCTGGACGTTCAATAAACTCTGTTAGCATATTTATATGGAAGGTTTTATGCCTTCCATCCACATCGACAATATAGTCGACATCAGAAATTTTCGAGACTATAGTGTATGGACCCTTCCAAGAAATGAGAAGTCTATTCTCTCTTGAGGGCAGTAAGACATATGCTTTGTCTCCAGGACAAAGTTGACGTAGGCGTCTTTTCTTATTAGCAAATCGCCTAGCTTTTTCTTTCGCAAATTCGGAAGATGAAGTTGCTAACCTGCACGATTCGATAATCTTTTCTCTAAGAGCTATAACATATTCATATGACGATTGTGTATCATCGTCAATATTATCGGAAGTTATCAAATCGTGTAACAAGGACATTGGCCCGCGCGGTTGCGCGCCAAAGACAAGTTCGAAAGGAGAAAACCCTGTATGCTCGTTGGGAACCTCTCTATAGGCAAAGAGGACTGCAGGTAAAACCCTGTCCCAATCTTCAGGATGATCCTCCGTTATCTTGCCAAGTAAGTTCTTTAGTGTCCTGTTAAGACGTTCTACCAATCCATTGGACATTGGATGATAAATACTACTGAGAGACCTTTTAATGTCTAGCGTAGCCATTACCTGAGACATAACGTCCGAAATTAACTGAGTGCCGTGATCCGACAGTATTTCTCCGGGGAATCCCAGACGAGAAAATACGAGCCAAAGAGCATCAGCGATATCGACAGTTGATATGCTCTTCAGAGGAATAGCCTCTGGCCAACGCGTGCACATGTCCACGCAAGTGAGGATAAATTGGTGTCCTCTGGCTGACTTCATTTTGAACGGACCAATGATGTCTATAGCCATTTTCTGAAACGGCCGAATCGGAATATCTGCAGCCTGAATAGGAGCAGCATGTCTCGGACCCCTAGACTTGACCTCTTGACAAATTTTGCAAGATCGGCAATAAATTCGGATGTCTTTATTCACGAATGGCCAAAAGAATGACGCAAGGACTCTAGTTTTAGTTCTGGAAAAACCCATGTGTCCAGCACACTGAGAATCGTGTGCATGCCGAAGAATTAAGGCTCTCATACACTTAGGCACAAGAATTTGCGAATGCATAGACTTGTCCGAGTGTTGTACCATTCGTACCAATATACCATTCTTCATAGTAATATACGATTTGTGATTCGTATTTTGATTGGGATCCCCTTTCTTTGCAAGAAGGAAGTATTTCTTCAAAGAAGGATCCTCTTCTTGACGTTTAACAAACGAGTCATGGGAAATCACCAAGTGCTCGTCTTGGCTATCAACTTCATTACTATTATCAGATGAAGTTGGGGGATTAAGAGCTTGAGCTCTTGTCATCACTGCATTGACCGTTTGAATGTTTTCTTCTTCCCAACTAGAAATTTGTTGCGGGGTGCATTCCTTAACCCCATGAATACGACCGATTATAAGATCCGCAATAGGATTAGGAAGAAGACATGCATGGACATCTCCTGTGAAGAAAGGAGTGTCAATCCTAATAATAGCAGTAGGATAGCTTTCCATAGTACCACCAAATGTAACACATTTGATTGTTTTTCCAGTGGCACAGCAAGGATCTATCAGAGACTCCTTAACCCCGACGGTAGTACATCCCGAATCGAAAAGTACTGAGACTAGCCTATCATTTATTAGACCTTTATGTAAGATGAGAGATCCTCTCCCATCATGCGCAACTGTAGCAGGTAGAGCAGGAAGAGGGTGACCACAACTTAGCGTAGATACAGTTGATGAGTCAAACAATGTTAAGCATTGGGGGCATTCAGTTGCTCTCCCAAAATCGAAAGCACAACCAGTGATAGCCCTAGAGTTACCACTATCATTTACTGTATTACAGGCTCCATCAAACTCTTGTTGCGCAGAGTTTGCCTGTTGGTAAGGTCTTTTCTTGTTAAACCTAGGTCTACCTCGATTATCATTTCCCCTGTAATTATTTCGACTATCATTTCCCCTGTAATTGTTATCATATTGCCTATTGTAATCATCATTCCGGTTTGAATCCCGGTTTCTAAATTCACCATCGTCATAATCTTGACGTCGAGAATGATTACCTCGAAAATTTGAATAGTTATTATTTGGATAGCCTTTGCGAAAGTGTCTCAAATTATTACCACTAAAATTACGAGAACTACCATCTTGTCTCCACTGCATAGACGAAGAACCATCATGTGTTGGATTACTCCGCTTCTGAGTGTAATTTTGATTACTTCCCCTATTCCAATTTTGTTGAGCACCCTGAAATTTTTTTCTGAAATTAGGGCCATATGGTGTTGCCGAAGCAGCTGGCAACCCTTCTTTCACTTTAGAATTGCTAACTGTAGCATGGGGATGTGCTGTGGCATACTGACAACAGTATTCCTCCATTTCTTTTAAGTTTTTAGGCTTACGCTCATGAAGGAATGCAAGAAAAGAATCATTAACAGATGACAAAACCTTATCTCGCAATAATAAGTCCATTAGACCTTCATATGTTTTCTCAATCTGAGACAACTCAACCCATCGTGTAAATGTACGACGTATCTTTGTAACAAAATCAGAGAAATCTACTCCATTTTCTGGCAACATTGTCCTAAAACGAAGACGATAGTCTTCTTGTTTTAGTTGATATTTTTTTAGCAATGCTGCCCTGACAACATCATAATTAGTCCTCTCATGTTCGTCTATTGTCATAAGAGTAGTCACTGTGTCACCTGTAAAAAATGGCATCAGTTGTTCAACATATTTTTCCTTTTTTATGTTATGCGTATCGCACAAAAATTGGAATCTATCTAGATAATCTGCTACGTCATCCTTTAAAGGATTGAAATGAGGCAATTTAATCCTACTAACAAACTCCTTTGTCGTACTCGAAGTTGTTTGCTGAGCACCCGTACTCGCCAATTTCAATTTCTCTAACTCCAAAGTTGCGAGTCTTTCCTCGTGTTCCATTTTCCTAATTTCAGCCTCGGCTTGAGCTTTCCTCTCCTCTGTAGCAGCTTGAGCTTTCCTCTCCTCTGCAGCAGCTTGAGCTTTCCTCTCCTCTGCAGCAGCAGCTTGCAGCAGCTTGAGCTTTCCTCTCCTCTGCAGCAGCTTGAGCTTTCCTCTCCTCTGCAGCAGCTTGAGCTTTCCTCTCCTCTGCAGCAGCCTCTTTGTCTAATCTCTTTTGTTCAGCTTCAAATCTCCTTTCCTCCACCTGCATCTGCAATTTCTTTTGTTCAGCAGCAATATCAGCTTCTCTGTCTAGCCTTTTTTGTTCAGCAGCTGCTTCTCTTTCTAATCTCTTCTCTTCAGCCATAGTTTTTTTTTTCCTCTGCAGCAGCCCTTCTCTCTTCAGCAGCTAATGCTTTGTCATACTGAGCAACAGCCCACTGTTCTAACTGTTGACCAGTCTTATCAAGGGCTCTCCCTTGTGTAATAAAGTAGTCCAATGTAGACATCTTGTCTACTGAGATCAGTAACTTGCAGAAGCAAATATATTAAATTATCCCACTTTAATGGGAGACAAGTCTGAAATGATAGACTTGTATACTCACTTCACTTTCTTTCACACTCTTAGTCTTGTTTATAATGTACCCAAAAAATCACCTGAGTACCTGTGGAAAAAAAAATTCCCTTATATCCCACTCACTATGGGCACAAGTCTTTTTTATAAAGAACTTGAATATGTATTTCACCTTGTCTCAATCTTTGTAGATAACAAGTCTTTTATCAAAGAACTTGTATAAATATCTTATATATAATAATATTTTATTAAGAAACTCTATATGAAGAGTCTATCTTATCAATAATATCAAAACATGACCAAGTATGTGTATGTAGACTGTGTATGACAGTAATGTAGTACAAAAAAAAAAAAATACAAAGACAAAGATACAAAACAATACAAATGGCAACACTGTTTTAACCAAAAATGTGTAGAGAAATACACAAGAAAGGAGAGACCTACAGAATACAAACAAAACAAATCGACAATCAAAACTGAAAAAACAGACAAAATATTACAAAAACAACGTTAAGTACAATTACATCACAGCTAACATCAATAGCGACCAATTGTCACTAGCAAATTTCCAAATTAAGAAAATTTGCACCTACAGAACGCTTACAGTAAGCCTCGATCAAGTGGCATATTTACCGTAAGACCCACCAACCGAAAAACCCGCAGAAAAATACACAAAAACAGTAGAAGTAACATAAACATATAGCAATCAATTTCAATGTGTTGCAGAACAAGTTCAGTCACAGCTGAAACTAAAATAAATTCCTTGCTCCTTGCGAACACAGAAACGAAATGTCAAACGCGCACTGAACGTCAAATCCACTGTAACATAAAGTGGTATTCACGAACCAAAGTTACTATGACCTTCTCAAATTAGGGCTTGCACATTGAATGTTTACTATTTTCACGTACTGTTTACAGACACTTGACCTCCAACATGTAGCTTGAATGCTCTGACCTAGAAAAGTCTGTTGTTGAATGAAACGTGTAACAACCAGCAGTACTGTTTACAATAGGAACCCGCCTTCTATGCAGTTATGGTCCACGTAGCAAATGCCTAGTAGTTAACTTCAGTACATGTCTTGTTATGCTTTATGTAGCATTATAATATAAATGCTCGTACTGTTTATTTGGGTCAACCGTTGATGACCTATATCTGTCCTGTTGTAGCCAAAACTTGCAAGTGTAGAATTAGCGCTGTGTGTTACGGCTGTCCCGTGTGTAGCTTAGACCCACAGATCAGAAGTGTAATGTGTACTTGTCCTTCTTGTAACTTTCTCGACAAAACTGGAGACATCATACATGTAACAGCCAACCAGGAATGTAAATTTCTGGATCCATAAATGTCAACAATAATGTCAAATGCTCGCTCTGTTCTTTTTAAACCCACAGATCTGGTCCATCAGAAATGTAAGTTTCTAGGCCACATTGGCGACAAGAAATGTATCATAAGAGCCCACGTAACTGGTCCACCAGAAATGTAACTGTCTTTTTTTCCTTGTTGAGGTGATCACTGGCCCAAGACAGTATACATGTTGTTAGATGTGTAGTGCGAGCGTATGATGAATTGAGTGTGGGTGCGAATGAAGGCGCGAATGTGTTTAGGCTCGTATAGATGTAGATCCTGCAACCCATACTCTCACATGCAGTAATCAAGGATGCTTTGACACTGCAGGCATGTTTCAAGACATTTATTGACGGGAACACACATAATATCAACAGGAACAGTCAGTGTAACAAGGTCATGCTGACCTGACATCGATAGGTATACATTTGGCATTCAAAAAGGTAAACATCAGAATAGACGTGCATGGTCAATAGCAAAGTTCTTCAATAATGACAGTTCGTAACGTCGCCCTTGGCGTCTCTGACTAAACGCGTCAGATGCCTTAGTTACTTTGACACACAGGTGCAACTTGGCACTCCCCGCCAATTGCACATATCAGGCTGTAGTATAATAGCCGGAAGCACAGGCCTCGTCCTGACGTCGGCCGTGTACTTCTGTTAAATAGGTTATCATCAACCCTGCAGTAATACTTATTGTAGATAGGAGTTCCGCCAATCTGCGGCTCCCACAATATATCTTCGTCACTGGATTTCTGGACAATATAAGACTAACAGTCTTGGATGGCTACCTCGAGCACAAATATATAAGTTCTGAAATGGCGGATCAGTGAGCTGCTGTTCACCCTAGGTAATCCTTTACATGTTCTGCCACCGAAAAGCGTAATAATGCATAAAGGTCGGTATTACCTGGCAAATGAATCCTCAGAACATCACAAGGAATTCTGTCGTCATCCCGACGCACAGAGATTCACTGGGGAAAACTGCCATAGCAGTTACTTCGAAGATTCTCCCCGAAAAACAATGGACTCTTGGTCCCTTCAGAAAAACAGGACTTCCCGGCTTCCCGGAAGTATATCTCACTCCCGCTTAAAAACCCTTCCCATAGGCCTACGCCGAACTGTCAACCTCTGACCCTAAAGGTCAAACACAATGAATGAATAAACAAGGGAAGACAACCCCTAATCAACCTGACATCGCAGGTAAAGACACAATTATACTTATGATACAAACATAAGCAAATAACTTGACAGATGACTCCGTCGAAAATGACAGCAACACTATCAGAGTGCACCATCAAGACAAGAGACAAGACAGAGTCTATCAGAGTGCTCCATCAAGACAAGAGACAGGTCAGAGTCTATCAGAGTGCTCCATCAAGACAAGAGACAGGTCAGAGTCTATCAGAGTGCACCATCAAGGTAAATGTGACAAACTTCCTTCTCTCAGACTGACAAAATATTTTCTCATACTCTCTGTTGATTCAAACGAATGTACCTGAGTAATAGCAGTGAAGATGTCAAAGGTCGAACTTTATTAACAAGGTTAGCAGTCTTTCATAACAACAGCTTCTTCAGCAACACAAGTATTCAATATTCAAAACTGCAAATTTCTTGTCTTCTTACTACTTGCTTATTTCAGCTATCACAATGTCATTTAATTCTTCAGGTAGAAACTTCTTGTCTCTCTTCTGTACTGACTGTTTATTTTATTTATGTTTTTCTTTTCATATGTCTCTTGGTATATCTCACTAAGAGAAAACTGGCCTTACCGCCAGGGCTGTCACTTTGCCAAGATTTTCGTCTATTATTCTTCTCTGCTCAGACCTGGTCTGCAGAGCTACACATGTTACTGATATATAAAAGTGTTCAACGTACCTGGGTTTGTTCTCAAATGAAATATACTTTCTTTTCTTTCACAACTATCGTGTCCTCAGAATAAAATACTATCACAATAAAAATACTGCCGTACACCAAATTTATGGTACATAATGTACTGAGCGTTTTCTATACACTCTATTTCTCACAGCATAAATCTTGCTAATCATCTAAGACTGAGTATGTTTTCTCACACATCTATTACGCTGAGCGCGTTTCTCAAGTCTAACTTTAACACTTGGGAGAAAACCCTTTTTCCTTCCTACGCATAGCGCGTCTCAAACACGACTGCCCGATCCCCGTTTTAACATTATTCGTTTTCCCTGAACTGTGTTCACACATCTCAACTTTTCACGTGCGTGCATACTTTTTTATTTGTGAGCACAACTCACTAAAACCTGCAAGGGACATAATCTTACATTATCCCCCTTTGGATGTTTTACCTCAATAGCATACCTTCTTCTTTAACGCTTACAACAAATTCGTCATATGCTAATTTTCTAACCTACAACTGATAACATTCTAAATCTACTTAACCTAAATTAAACATTTCTCCTACCAACCGAAATATGTGGAGTTTACTCCCTTATGACAAAGCCTTACTTTATCCATCTTATCTCCCTGCAACAATGACAAATAATCTGTAACTAAACTTATTTATATTTCTTAAACCATTTTCCCACACTCCTTTCCTTTATCAAAACTAAACCACCGTTCCAAACCACCGTTCACAAGAGTGCACCATCAAGACAAGAGACAGGAAAGCGTCTATCAGAGTGCACCATCAAGACAAGAGACAGGACAGAGTCTATTAGAGTGCTCCATCAAGACAAGAGACAGGAAAGCGTCTATCAGAGTGCACCATCAAGACAAGAGACAGGAAAGCGTCTATCAGAGTGCACCTTCAAGACAAGAGAAGGAAAGCGTCTATCAGAGTCCACCATCAAGACAAGAGACAGGACAGAGTCTATCAGAGTGCTCCATCAAGACAGGAGGCAGGACAGAGTCTATTAGAGTGCTCCATCAAGACAAGAGACAGGACAGAGTCTATCAGAGTGCACCATCAAAACAAGAGACAGGAAAGCGTCTATCAGAGTGCACCATCAAGACAGGAGACAGGACAGAGTCTATCAGATTGCACCATCAAGACAAGAGACAAGACATAGTCTATCAGAGTGCTCCATCAAGACAAGAGACAGGACAGAGTCAATCAGAGTGCACCATCAAGACAAGAGACAGGACATAGCCTATCAGAGTGCCCCATCAAGACAAGAGACAGGACAGAGTCAATCAGAGTGCCTGATGCGTGATGCCATATGATGATGGATGGTATCCGCATGTCTGGTTTTGTGTAGTGTGCAGATGTGTTCAGTCAAACAATGTTCATACAAAAATAACAGGGCAATCCACATAGGACGTCAGTAAACTCACGACGTATAAAGTCAATGATTCTTGAAACAGCCGTTGACGTTTTTCTTCATTATTTATTGTGGACGCCACAGTGACAAAATGGTTACGCGAATATGTAGACACATCAAACAGTCATTATCACAGCAACATTCAATACAGCAATAGACGGTAGACAGCATTACAATGATGAGTCAGATGCATGTTATATTTCATAGTGCTGTAAATGTAGTCAGGTGAAAAACTCCATCCTTTTCTATAACAGCCAGGAGATAACCAGATGGATGAGATCAGTTCACTCTCCTTAATCTGACTTCAGCAAGACAGACACGTCTGCCGAAGTATAAATAATGTCCTCAAAAATATCCTCTAGATAACAAAGGTTTTTCAAACCTAGTTCAGGTAACCAAGTAGCAAGTAATAGTCCTTGGGACCTGCATCAACCGATGCAGCACAATACAGCGACATGTGAGCTAGGAAAACATCTCGTGACGACGACTTTCGAAGACAGGCTATGAACCAGAAATCGTTCACGACCAAAAATCGATAGAGTTAATGAAAATGTTAATTTACCTTGCCTTCATGAAATACACAGAAATATCACGCCTCCCGACATGTGGGAAACACTAGAGGTATTATCTCGAATAAACGAAATATCCATTAAGAGGACTACACATCCCTGACAGAACAAAAAATAGCGGAGATCCCCTCTTCAACGAGGCATCTCTTTCGCCATTCAAATCGCTCACTCCACTAGTGGTGGGCGGAAACCGATCGACCAAAAAGCAAGACCAGTCATGCGCAGTCCGGCGCGAAAAATGACCACAGCTCAAAAACTCAACTGCATTCAATACCAACGCGAGAAGACAAATGCTTACCGAGAAAAGTAACTATAAATTTCAAGCAGTTGTTGCCCTTGCGTTATAAAATAGATATTGTAATAAAATGATGTTGCGAGAATTTATCACGCAACATATCACCACCTCCTCCCGATTAAAAAAAAAATGTGGAACATATTTTTTTTTTTAAAATATCAAAGAGCATGCGATAAGCGGCTCAAAACGCACGAATTATGCGCTGATAATTAATTAAATTGCCTAACATGAGGCTAAATATAGAGTGTCTGGTGAGGATATACCTCAACAGAAAAATAAATATGTCTCAAAAAATATTCACATCGGGGAGGTGTCACCAACACACATCACGTTAGCATGTAAACACAATATACGTATGCAAGTTACTATAATCATCATTAAACAGCATACTCTAATATTGTCTTTAAAAATGGATGTACAAATCTGATAGGAAAATTTAAATAGTACATTCTTTGACATGTAATGACATAAGTACATAGTAAAGTTAAACTACATGACGATCCAGGACATATGCTCTGGTATTCCGAGGGTAAGTACACAATCTAGAACTCGTCATGCTTGATACTAGTAAGGTAAGTCCTCAGCTCAACAATGACATTCTGAGAAAGTACAAGCAATATAATGCTAATTAATAACTAATATGCTTAATAAGGTACAATACATTATTAATAATTGTGGCTGTTTAGTAAACTAACGGCCCTTATATTAACTACTCAGTCTTCCTCTATCATCTTAAAAACGAACAGAAGAAGATGACAACAAAGCACGATAGTGTGTACATATAAAGTGAGTACAGATGTGCTAATCTATTGTAGTAATATAGGTGTGTTATGACTCTGTAATATATAGGAATATAGGACAGAAGTATTAGTTAGAGTCATGTGGGCATCTAGACAAAATGTCAGCCATCACATTATCCGCACCACGGATAGCTCGTACCGTGAAGTGAAAAGGTTGAAGAGCTAAAGCATATCGAGTGGATCTCGAACTCTTCAAATTCTTAGTCTGAATAGCTGTAAGAGCTTTCTGATCAGTCTCTAGAATGAAATGTGCGCCCAGGAGGAATCTTTGTAGCTTTAGAATTGACCAAACCATCGCTAACAACTCACGGTCTAAAACCGAGTAGTTCCTCTCTGCCGCATTTAGTTTTCTAGAAATGTACATAACAGGATGCAGAGTATTTGCATATTCTTGCATCAGTGCTGCTCCAATCCCAGTGGATGAAGCATCACTTCGAAGAACAAAAGTCCTATCAAGAGTAGGTAATCTTAGGATGGGAGGAGAAGAAAATATATTCTTGATTTGGTCTAGTGAAGATTGGCATTCTCCAGACCAACGGACCAGATTAGGCGAACCTTTCTTCAACAATGTTGAGAGAGGTGCCATGATCGAAGATAAATTTGGAATAAATCTCCCATAAAATTGAATTAAACCTAAGAGACTCCTAACTTGTTTCTTCGTTTTAGGAACAGAGATGTTCAGTATTTTTGAAGTATTGTGGTCTTCTGTCTTCAAGAGACCATGACCAACACGATGACCCAGGAAAGAGATTTCACCAAAACCAACAAAAGCTTTAGAAGGTTTTGCTGTCAAATTATTCTCACGTAGAGTGGACAGTAAGTCATATAACCCTAAATAGTGATCTTCCCAGGTATCACTGAAGAGACAGATGTCATCTAAGTATGCGATGACATCCGAACGATGTAACAGAATTCGACGCATCATGCGAACGAAAGTGGCAGGGGCGTTCATGAGACCAAAAGGCATAACATTCCATTGAAATAGACCCCTAGGTGTAGAAAAAGCAGTAAGAGGTTTGGCATGCTCTGCTAAAGGCACTTGCCAATAACCTTTAGACAAGTCAAGTTTAGTGAAGAATCTAGAATTAGAAAGTCTAATCAGTAGATCTTCTAACAAAGGCATCGGTTCAGCATCGAACTTTGTGACCTGATTCAATTTGCGATAATCAACACAAATTCGTATGTTCTTATCCTTCTTCCGGACAATAACCATGGAAGAAGAATATGGTGAAGTCGATGGTTCAATTATATTTAATTGAATCATTTCATCCAATTCCTTTTCCACTTGCGACTGAAAGTGTATAGGAATAGGATAAGGCCTAACCCTAATTGGATTATTGTCGGTAAGAATTATGTCATGTTCTATGACATCTGTGTGTCCAGGAATGTCAGTGAGAACATCCTGAAATGTTTGTAACATCGACGAGACTTGTCGATGTTCGTCACCAGAAAGATTAGGAGAAACAGAAACGTTTTTCCAAGATTCCGTAGAATGTAATGGAACCACTGGAAGGGGAAGGTTGACATCAGAGAAGGTAGATTCCTCATCCTGTATGACAGACAGGGATGAATAATGACCGTGAGGTGCAGGAGCATCATCCGTTGCCTGGAAAATAGGCAGCAAATAGTCCGGACGTTCGTGAAATTCCGAAAGCATGTTTATGTGGAAAGTTTTATGCTTTCCATCAATATCTACCACATAGTCAACATCGGAAATCCGAGAGACTATTGCATACGGACCTTTCCATGCAATAAGAAGTCTATTTTCCCTACTGGGGAGTAGGACGAATGCTTTGTCACCTGGACAAAGTTGTCGTAGACATCTATTCTTGTTAGCAAACTGTCTTGCCTTCTCTTTAGCAATTTCTGATGAAGCAGTTGCTAGCTTACATGCCTCAATGATCTTTTGTCTAAGAGCAATGACATACTCATATGAGGATTGAGTTTCATCGCTAATATCATCGGCAGTGATGAGATCGTGTAATAAAGACATAGGGCCGCGTGGACGCGCGCCAAAGACAAGTTCGAAGGGAGAAAATCCTGTGTGTTCATTAGGGACTTCTCTATAGGCAAAGAGAGCCGCGGGTAAAACCCTGTCCCAATCTTGAGGATGATCTTCAGTTATCTTACCAAGCAAAGTCTTGAGCGTTCTATTCAGACGCTCAACTAACCCATTAGACATAGGATGGTAGATACTACTGAGAGATCGTTCAATATGTAAGGTAGACATTACCTGTGACATAGTGTCAGATATGAGTTGAGTGCCATGGTCTGACAATATTTCTCTGGGGAACCCCAAGCGAGAAAATATCAACCAAAGAGCATCTGCGATATCTGTAGTAGATATGCTCTTAAGAGGAATAGCCTCTGGCCAACGTGTGCACATATCGACACATGTAAGGATAAACTGATGTCCTCTGGCCGACTTGACCTTAAAAGGGCCAATAATATCTATGGCCATTTTCTGAAACGGCCGAATAGGAATGTCAGCAGCCTGGATAGGCGCAGCATGTCGTGGTCCTCTAGATTTGACCTCCTGACATACCTTGCATGATCGGCAGTAAATACGAATGTCCTTATTGACAAAAGGCCAAAAGAAAGCCGCAAGGACTCTCGACTTCGTACGGGAAAAACCCATATGTCCAGCACATTGCGAGTCATGAGCATGTTGTAATATTTGCACTCTCATGCTCTTGGGAACAAGAATTTGCGAATGTGCCGACGTAGTCGAATCTTGTACCATACGTACAAGTACGCCGTTTCTCATTGCAATCCAAGATTTTCTATTTGTATCCTGATTCGGATCACCTTTCTTCGCAAGAACGAAGAATTTTTTTAAAGAAGGATCTTCTTCTTGCAATTTTATGAAAGAGTCACGAGTGATTACTAAGTGACTATCTTGGCTATCAACTTCATTATCACTATTCAGTGATGTTTCGGGTGTTTGTAGAGCTTGTGCTCTTGTAACTACTGCATTTGTAGCTTGCATGTTATTATCTTCCCAAGCAGCAATCTGCTGTGGGGTACACTCCCTAACTCCGTGAATACGACCAATAATAAGGTCCGCAATGGGATTAGGTAAGAGACAAGCATGCACATCTCCAGTAAAGAAAGGAGTGGCAATGCGAATTACAGCAGTAGGATATTTTTCTAGAGTGCCGCCAAATGTGACACATTTAATAACCCTTCCTGTAGCACAAGATGGATCTACAAGCGATTGTCTAACACCAATAGTGGTGCATCCGGAATCGAAAAGTAGTGAGACCGGAGTATCATTAACAAGACCCTTATGTAGAATTAAAGAACCCCTCCCGTCATGCGCAACAGCAGCAGGAAGAGCGGGAAGTGGGTGACCACAACTCAAAGTAGTTATGGTACCCGGTTCGAATAAAGTACTGCATTGGGGGCATTTGTTTGCTCTCTCAAAGTCAAAAGCAGAACCAGTGACAGCGTCAAAGTTTTTATTATCAACAACATGATTACAGGCTCCCTCAGTTTCCTGTTGTACAGCATTAGCCTGCTGATATCTCTTTTTTTTGTGTTGAGATCTACCCCGACTATTATTACCTCTGAAGTTATCAGAGTTATTATTATCTCTGCAGTTATTATTGTCTCTATTGTAATTGTTATCCTGGTTCGAATTCCAGTTTCCACGATTACTATCATGTTCACATTGATGCGAACATCTATTTGTTTGGTTCTGAGGTCTTCGGCAGGAATAACCTCTATTACCATATCCTCTTTTGAAATGCCTATAATTATTAGGGTGATAGTAACGACCACTATCAGGTTGTCTCCAATTCTTCGAAGAAGAATCACCATGAAATTGGTTTCCATGATTTTGACAGAAATTACCGCTGCTCTTTCTATCAAAATTTTGTTGGAATCTACGAGCAAAGTTTTGACCATACGGAGCTGCCGAAGCAACTGGTAAACCTTCTTTCACCTTAGAGTTACCCATGGTTATGTGTGGGTGTGCAGTTACGTATTGGCAACAGAAATCTTCCATTTCTTTTATTGTTTTAGGTTTACGTTCATGAAGGAAAGCAAGGAAAGACTCATTGACAGACGACATGACTTTGTCTCTAAGTATTAAGTCCATAAGTCCTTCATAAGTTTTTTCCGTCTTAGATAGTTCAACCCATCGTGAGAAAGTAATGCGTATTCTTGCAATAAACTCGGAGAATTCAACTCCATTTTCAGGTAACATGTTTTTAAATTGTAGACGATAGCCGTCTTCGTTAAGCTGATATTTCTTTAACAGAGCGGCCCTGACAACCTCATAATTGTTCTTGTCAGGTTCATCCACCATATTTAATATACTTAGAGCTTTACCTGTCAGTATCCCTGATAACTGATAAACATATTTTGCTTTGTCTATGTTATGAGCTGTACATGCTTGTTCAAATCTGTCCAGATAGAACATTATGTCATCACTGGAAGGACTAAAAGTTGGCAACTTAATCTTAAAAGTATCATTATTAGCCTTACCAGAAGATGAACCCTTGTTTGAATCATTACCATTACTCATGTTCATCAATTTCAATTTTTCCAACTCTAAAGCTAAGACCTTTTCTTCATGTTCCATTTTTGCTTTCTCTTTCCTCTCATCAGATTCTCTCTGTAATCTTCTCTCCTCAGCCTGAGCCTCTATTTGAAGTCTTTCAGCTTCTTTTTCAAGTCTTTTATTTTCAGCCTCTTTTTCAAGTCTTTTATTTTCAGCCTCTTTTTCAAGTCTTTTATTTTCAGCCTCTTTTTCAAGTCTTTTATTTTCAGCTTTTTCAAGTCTCTAGCTGGAGTTTTCTTTCCTCAGCTTCTGATTCCCTTTTTTGTTTTTCCATTTCCATTTGGAATCTTTTTTCATCCACCTGCATCTGCAGTTTCTTTTGTTCAGCTTCCATCTGCAGTTTCTTTTGTTCAGCTTCCATTGCTTTATCATATCGAGCAGTTGCAAATTCTTCTAACTTATCACCAGTCTTCCCAAGCAATTTACCCTGCTCAATAAAGTGCTCAAATGTAGACATGTTGTCTAACATATGAGTCCAAAACCTGAAATAATTAACTAATTTATTTCAAACCTAAGTGTAACAAGTCTTAATTAAGCACTTGTATATTCACATCACCTTATATTATCCCAGTCTCTGTGGGAAACAAGTCTCCAATCAAAGAACTTGTATATGAAATATCACTAATCAATTCTTGATCATAAGTGCACTTCTCATTCAATAGTGCACGACACTATTCATCATTCATTTATCATCAGTGTAGTAGTAACAGTGCATTAGCATAGCCCATTAACTAATTACTATAACTGTAAACAATGACTATGTAAACACATGCAGAATGTAAACATTGAAAATGTAAACAATGCAAACAATGTAAACAATAACAATGTAAACAATAACAAAGATCAGCAACAATACAAAAACGTTCGCAGAAATCAACTAAAAATAAAGCAGAAATTAATGAAATATCACAAAAAATGTGACGATATCTGCGCTATAATTAAACAAAATACATGACACCACAGTGTATAAACAAAAATGTTGTATGAAACTAAATTATAGACAAGAGTAGGCTAACAAATACAAACAAATCAAAACAAAACTAAAGAATGCGAAATAATAACGAAAACAATATTAAAACATGTCATCACAGCTAACATAAATAGCAACAGAAGTCGCTTAGCAAATTCCAGTATCGGAAATTTGCAAACCCTACAGAAAACGCTCACAATAGACGACCTCTATGACGTGGCATAATCTAACGGAGACACCACCCAACCGAGAACCCGCTGAAATATAAACATATAAATATACAAATAACATATAGACATATAACATATAGAATGAGATGATACACAGAAGACTCAGCAGAAGTATAAGGGCACAGTTTACATACAAACAGGCCACTTAACTTATAGGCTTCCAATCGTCGAACAGCAGAAAAACGGATGTCAATCAACGTCCTAAAGAGCGAAGCTCCAACGATGATGGCACATCTGAACTGCTTCCACTGCTAACACGATGGTACTTGAGCTTCTGACATACTGTGTGTTGAGTTGTTTCGGCACTTGACCTTCTAATCCAAAAGTAAGTTGATGGAAATCGGTACTTGGCCTTCTTCAGAAAACAACCCGTTTCAACCGGCACTTGACCTTCACAAAAACGACAGCACTGGAACCTTGACAGCAGCAACTTGCTTGACTTGCGTAAAAGATAACAGCAGTCCGAGTTATCCGGCAACATGTAACAACGCCGGGTACTGTCAAATTCTTGTTTCCGTCAAAAAATTGAAATTTTGAATTTTACCGGGCAACGCCGAGTACTTTGAAAATTTTGAAGATGTTGACTGTATTGAAGAATGTTAATTTCTTGAAGGATGCTGTGAATTCTTGTTGAAAATGAAGTGGGTAAGGGACCCCGTGTTTGCTGGTACCAGAATCAAACCAGCTTATGGCCACCAAATGATGCGTGATGCCATATGATGATGGATGGTATCCGCATGTCTGGTTTTGTGTAGTGTGCAGATGTGTTCAGTCAAACAATGTTCATACAAAAATAACAGGGCAATCCACATAGGACGTCAGTAAACTCACGACGTATAAAGTCAATGAGTCTTGAAACAGCCGTTGACGTTTTTCTTCATTATTTATTGTGGCGCCACAGTGACAAAATGGTTACGCAAATGTGTAGGCACATCAAACAGTCATTATCACAGCAACATTCAATACAGCAATAGACGGTAGACAGCATTACAATGATGAGTCAGATGCATGTTATATTTCATAGTGCTGTAAATGTAGTCAGGTGAAAAACTCCATCCTTTTCTATAACAGCCAGGAGATAACCAGATGGATGAGATCAGTTCACTCTCCTTAATCTGACTTCAGCAAGACAGACACGTCTGCCGAAGTATAAATAATGTCCTCAAAAATATCCTCTAGATAACAAAGGTTTTTCAAACCTAGTTCAGGTAACCAAGTAGCAAGTAATAGTCCTTGGGACCTGCATCAACCGATGCAGCACAATACAGCGACATGTGAGCTAGGAAAACATCTCGTGACGACGACTTTCGAAGACAGGCTATGAACCAGAAATCGTTCACGACCAAAAATCGATAGAGTTAATGAAAATGTTAATTTACCTTGCCTTCATGAAATACACAGAAATATCACGCCTCCCGACATGTGGGAAACACTAGAGGTATTATCTCGAATAAACGAAATATCCATTAAGAGGACTACACATCCCTGACAGAACAAAAAATAGCGGAGATCCCCTCTTCAACGAGGCATCTCTTTCGCCATTCAAATCGCTCACTCCACTAGTGGTGGGCGGAAACCGATCGACCAAAAAGCAAGACCAGTCATGCGCAGTCCGGCGCGAAAAATGACCACAGCTCAAAAACTCAACTGCATTCAATACCAACGCGAGAAGACAAATGCTTACCGAGAAAAGTAACTATAAATTTCAAGCAGTTATTGCCCTTGCGTTATAAAATAGATATTGTAATAAAATGATGTTGCGAGAATTTATCACGCAACAGTGCCCCATCAAGACAAGAGACAGGACATAGCCTATCAGAGTGCCCCATCAAGACAAGAGACAGGACATAGCCTATCAGAGTGCCCCATCAAGACAAGAGACAGGAAAGCGTCTATCAGAGTGCACCATAAAGACAAGAGACAGGAAATCGTCTATCAGAGTGCACCATCATGACAAGAGACAGGACAGCGTCTATCAGAGTGCACCATCAAGACAAAAAAAGGACAGAGTCTATCAGAGTGCACCATCAAGACAAGAGACAGGACAGAGTCTATCAGAGTGCACCATCAAAACAAGAGACAGGACAGAGTCTATCAGAGTGCACCATCAAGACAAGAGAAAGGGCAGAGTCTTTCAGAGTGCACCATCAAGACAAGAGACAGGACAGAGTCTATAAGAGTGCACCATCAAGACAAGAGACAGGACAGAGTCAATCAGAGTGCCCCATCAAGACAAGAGACAGGACATAGCCTATCAGAGTGCACCATCAAGACAAGAGACAGGACATAGCCTATCAGAGTGCCCCATCAAGACAAGAGACAGGACAGAGTCAATCAGAGTGCCCCATCAAGACAAGAGACAGGACATAGCCTATCAGAGTGCCCCATCAAGACAAGAGACAGGACATAGCCTATCAGAGTGCACCATCAAGACAAGAGACAGGACAGAGTCTATCAGAGTGCACCATCAAGACAAGAGACAGGACAGAGTCTATCAGAGTGCACCATCAAGACAAGAGACAGGACAGAGTCTATCAGAGTGCACCATCAAGAGAAGAGACAGGACAGAGTCTATCAGAGTGCACCATCAAGACAAGAGACAGGACAGAGTCTATCAGAGTGCACCATCAAGACAAGAGACAGAAAACGTTGGAGATCCGCTGTAACCGACCTTTGTTGTGAAGCTGGTAGATGATCTATATTATATTTATATTACCACTCAAAAATTACTTGAATAAAATCCAATGACAACAAACACCAAAGTGCTAGATTTGTACCACTCCATATGCAACTGTTAACTACCACCTTTTGAACGCCATCCACTTGATGCTGTTAGAAAAATGCTTCTACTTCCGAGGCCAGATAAATAGAACACCCTATATTGATCAAAACAATCATTTATGAGCACATTTAGCAGATACTATTACATGGCATTGGACCGAAGGGCGAGAACTCAAACACCGCTGGATCAATTACAACAATAACACACACCTGTTGTCACCATCTGGATCAATAACAACAGCAACAACAACACACATCTATTGTCACAACCTTGTCATGTCTGACATCTCATACTACTCCACATGTCACAACCTTGTCATGTCTGACATCTCACACTACTCCACCTGTCACAACTGACCATACATGCTATTCTTCCTGTTCCAGGTATCGGGTTCGGACTGATGTACCTGCCATCAATTGTAGCGGTCAGCATTTACTTCGAAGAGCGCAGAGCCATTGCCACTGGCATAGCCATGTGTGGATCTGGAATCGGCACGTTTATTCTTGCTCCACTTACGGATTATCTGCTGGTTGAGTACAACTGGAGATGGACACTTTTGTTACTTGGTGCAGTTGTGTTGAACGGGATGGTATTTGGGGCTTTAGTCAGACCTCTGCAACTTCGACGTGCAGAAGTTTATCAAGGCAACCTTGACGAAGTTTCTAAAGTCAATGGAGCATCAATGATTGGTTCCAGAGATGAAGAAGACATTGAATTTGTGACACAGAAACGTGGGAACAATAAAACCCCCACGACCTCGAATGGGCGACCGGAAAAAGAAGAAATTCCTCTAATAATTGTTACAGATAAACATGATCAATTAACAATCCAAGCACCTCACCGGGGACTCTCCACCATCGAAGAGAAACCTCAAAATTTGTTATTTTCATCTACACCAGCCATGCATGTCAGCTCACCTTCTCAGTTCTCACAGGTAGGTATGTTTGAAAGTAACGTAGTCTCACATCATATACTGCCATATGCATAACGTGTAAATTTGTATCTAAGATATCAGTGGTGCGTGAAGATGCTGATATCTATATATGATTATAAGAAATCGCCAGGGAAGGTTTATTAAGCGATACAACTTTCCTTATAATTTTTGTAGCAACATGCTTGTTTATTTTTGGATAAAAATAAAATAGGTTCGTACGGAAATTTGGTATTATGTCATGTCAAGGAATCACTATCTCGACTTGAGGATATCTTCTCTACTCCACGATGGTTATTTCAGATATTTTTAGTGTCTCTTCCGTAGCTTTGAAGCTGTTCGAAAATGTTATTCCAGATGATCATTACTTCTGTCTTCTTGCTGTTCACACTAAGATCTTTAGTTTTACTTTCTGTCCCTATCGTATCAATAATTATATGTATCTCTTTTCACTTATTAGCTATTAGGTATGTGTCATCAACGTACAACAAATTGTTAATGTTATGTCCAACAGCTAATAATCCTGACATGTTTGTCAAAGCACTTCAAAAACTTTGCACTGTATAAAGGACACCAACCAGGTTGATATTTCACACCTTTGTCGTTTTATCATATTTACAATTTGGTTGCCAATTCTTATAGCTGCTGTTTTTTGCTAATGTATGTTCTTTATCTTTCTCACGTCACTGCTATCGGTGATTTGTCTTTCAAAGATTCTGATAAACTACGTTGACACAACCATAGATTTCACCTCTGTACGATAGAAATAACAACATCCCCTTTATACTATGTCGTACTGAAATATGTATAACGAAGAATGTACCATTTGCGTCAGCTTTTCGGGAAAATACGGAAAGGCATTACTGCACTTTGGAAACTTTATTGAAAACCGCTTAAAAGTTTACGCTTTTCAATGTGTTAAGAAATATTCAATCAATATTTGTTCATGCTGCATTGACCACACGTCATGGGAAGATCCAATGAACTTAAAATAGAGTGGAAAGGAATGTCATGGCCTAGGATAATTTAGAGGAGCTACAAGTCAAAACAAAATTGAAAATTGGAATTAGTCTGTTTTCTGATCATTTATATTCCCCTGAATCTAAATCTGTAAAAATCATTGTCAGAACATTGTAAGTATGTATATTTTCATGTCGTATACAGAATTTTCTTCATAAATTCTGCTTTTCCTATAAAGAAAATCAAGATTTTCTCACAACCCTGTGTTATGTTACTAATGTTCTTATAACTTTCACAGTTTTTAGTCAATCAGTATGAGATTTGGCAAAAATACTTTCCATTTGATATTAAAACTTTAGTCAGATCTAATTTACGATATCGTATCAAAATTTTGATTTAATGCAAATAATGTAAAATTTTGAAGAAAAAAAAATGTTTCTTTTTTAAATACAAAATTTAAAACTCAGTATCTCAGGATCTTCTTCATCACGTGACGTATTCTTTCCAGAACGTTGTCTCCATTACAGCTGCTCTGAACGCATCACGATTCTGGGCAAGTCGACCTGCATCAGCCAAAGACAAGTTCAGGCTCTCTGTGATGTCCTTGGTCCACCGTCGTCTAGGTCATCCCCTTCCCCTTTTTCCAGGGACCATGCCTTCCATCACTGTTTTTTCCAGACTATTATGTCTTTTTATATGACCGAAAAATTTCAGCTTCCTTATTGCGATGGTATTTAGGAGCCAATGTTCCTGTACGTTTAGTGAGTGCAGTACTTCTCTGTTGGTCTTTTTTTCTGTCCAGGGTATTCTCAACATCCTTATGTAGCATTTCATTTCGAATGATGTAATCTTTTTTGCAACTGTTTTATTGAGTGTCCAAGTCTCGCAGCCGTATGTTGCTACTGGGAATATACATGCTCTGATCAGTTGGAACTTTGTTTCTTTGCTTGTGCCTTGCCATAGGTTTTTCATCTGTATTAGTTTATGTGAAGCAATTGCAAGTCTTCTTTTAATTTCTACTGCACAGTCGCCAGAGCTGTTGATGATTGATCCTAAGTATTCGAATTCATTAACACTTTCCAGTTCTTCGTTATCAATTTCAATTTCTGGTTTGGTCTTTACTTTGTCTGTTGTCAATACTTTGGTCTTCTTGGTGTTTAGGTATAGATTCTGGGCCTCGCTGTGTTTTTGGTGGACAGAATTAATAGTTCAAGTCCTTCTGGGTTGGTCGATAGGAGGACTGTGTCGTCAGCATATCTGATTTCCGGGATCTGGTACCCGCCGATGTTAAATGAGTCAAACACTGTGTGTTCTTGGTCATCTCTTACGTTTCTCATGATATTCTCGGCATAAATGTTAAACAGGTAAGGGGAAAGGGTACAGCCTTGCCTTACTCCTTTCTGTACTTCAAACCATTCTGATGTTTCCCCCCTCTATTCTTACGGCTGCCTGTTGTTCTTGGTACAGCAGTGCGATGAGTTGTATAAGGTGGTTTGGAAATCCCATATTTTCCATAATAACAGTCCATAACTGCTGATGTTGTACACAGTCGAAAGCTTTGGTGTAATCAATGAAACAAGTATGTAGGTCAACGTTGAATTCTCTAGGAATCTACTTAAGTTATCAAAAATCCAGTCTGACAAAAGTTTTAATATTTAATGATAAATAATCTGTTTAAATTTGATTGGGTAGCTTAATAAACAAAAAAGCCGTAGCAAATTGAAACAGAACAATAGAATCCGGTATGGCTTTCGTTTCCATAGTAACCATGATGCAATACCATCAAACTCTTCATTGTGCACATGTATCGTTAAAGTAGGTTACGTCTGCGCATCTTCACTGAAATCATGTGATTAATAACGAAAAAATCATGTGACTATAGCTCCGCCCATTAATAAATTACAAGGCAGTCCTTGCTTAGGAGTGCCCTAGGACAAGAGACACAGAGAGAAATAAAAGACACGGAGAAGGAAGGATATGGGAGACGGACATGACAGGGACTAAAGGAGGCATGGACACAACCTTGACTGGTCTTCTCAATGTTGACCCTATCCAACAATCACAGTGTTTTCCTCACGTCTTCTTATATTTGGCTGGATATGTCAGTCGTCTCCACATTTAACATCAAATGTTGACTAAATAATTCGCTGATTGAGTGACTGATTGATAAAATGGCTTATTGAAATACTGATTGATTTATTGAATGATTGATAAAATGGCTTACTGAAATACTGACTGATTTATTGAATTATTGATAAAATGGCTTACTGAAATACTGATTGATTTATTGAATTATTGAATTATTGATACAAAAAAAAAACATAAATCAGCAGATACTGCCGTAGGGATGGAAGTGTTGGAAACTACACTATACAGGTTTTCTGCTTTATGAGGTGGGGTGACCAGTTGTCTTCCTCGATGCCTTTGCCTGCTCGAACTCAATAGCAGAAGCAGGTACCCATTTAAAGCTGGGTAGTCTGGAGCGTAACGTGATAATTTTGTCGCTAGAGGCCAGAGCTTAGACCACTCTGTCGGTTCACATATTGATTGATAGATTAAACAACTTACTGAATTTATTGAATTTTTCTCTGAAATCTCACTCACTTTGTTTAGTGGGTGATTACGCAGTTAACTGTCTTAATGATTAATACCTGAAGGGCGAAACCCAGAGAGAATACCAAAAAACCTCGCGCTCATCATCCCTCAGCAAGCCAAGCAACACGACCAGACGCCGGACACAATCGACATCTGACAAAGTGGACATCCCCAGCGCACCTCGTGCACGCGCGCATGCACCTGTAGGATTAGCGTTAATCAGCTTATCAGACGCTAACCTGAATCAGATCAGACAAGATGTTCACCTACCACTTTCCAGGAAAAATATCCACCTGTCTGGACCTCTAGCCTTTCCTGAGTCAGAAACTGGTAGAGCCGATCAGAGCCGGGGACTGTATATCCAGAGTATTAAGTAAGTCACAATGTGTGGGTGGTTACGTTCTGTTCTATTAAGTAAGTCACAATGTGTGGGTGGTTACGTTCTGTTCTAAGTCCATGTTTGATAACTGCCATTTTTGCGCATTCTACTGTGATTGTGTGTAAAAGGTAAAGGTAAAGGATCCCGTTACACGCCCATTGAGGTATATTGGGAATATGGTGTTAGGCCCATATTTTCTTGACCATCGGCACACTAGGGGTGATGTGGTCAGCATTACGCCGGCCGCCTTAACCTTCCCAGAGTTGCTCTGGTACCCAATTCATGAGGCTGGGTCGATCCTAGAGCCGTTTGCGGTCTAAAAAATCCCACCTCAACTGGGGATCGAACCATGGACCACCGAGCTAGGAAGCCAGTGCTCTAACCACAGAGCTACCGCGGCTCCTTGTTAGTGTGTGTATGCATGTGTATTTGTAATTACATGTATGTGTGTAATTCACTTGTATGCATATTTGTAAACTGTTCGTGTGCACGTTTGTAAATTGTTTGTATGCAAATTTCTACGAGTGTTTGTATTACCATATGTATGTATCAACATCTAATAGATGCGGCCCTTGCAGATTTACCCTACAACATATATTCTAATATTATGTGTTTTTGTCTTTGATTTCTCCTTACTGTAAAGTCTTTTAAAACAGCAGTTCAGTCAGTAATTTGTCGTAATTTTTGCTTGAAATACTTGAAATAGGTCGTGAAAATATACAGTTAATTTGGTAGAGCCACCATACCAGGGAAGAGTCAGGGGATGTCCAATGTTCACGACTGCTTACCCAGCAGCCATCCAGTCTCTCGGCACATTGATCCAAAATTTGTAGCTTTACTAAAAGTTTACTTTTTCTATTTGAACACATAACATCTTCTCTTTATTTCTTCTTGTATTTACTGCTACCTTTGTCGTGCGGACGATCAAGTTTACTTTATTTTAGTTTGTGATCCAGCTGATGTACTAGTGTGCTGTCACGTTGTGTTTCTTTGGCTTGTTAATCGCTCCTTGATCTGCCATCTCCTGCATCGTACGTTATTCCTGGTTTTCTTGCATGATGTGCCCGAGCTGCTTGTCGATCAAGATATATTCCTACAAGAGGTCGTCAATATGCGACGTCACACAATGTAAGGGGCGGGAAGGTCTACAATTTTGTAACGAAATGTGACGATTTGGGGGTGAGGGTGTTGAATAAACATGACATCACTCAAAAAGTACGAGTGAGGCTCGTTTGTTTCATAAATGTTGTCGGAACAAAATAAATTGTGTAACCTCCATCATCATAGTTTACTTTTATCCACCACAGTTAACAACTCCCCCGTAGATGACTTATTATTACTAGCAATAACCCGTCAATATTGATAGGTTTTTAACTATAGTGTGTTGTTTCGGTTACATGTATTACAGAAGGTACTATTACCACTGTGGTTATTTCATTGCAGGCGACCGGCATTAGATATTTGTAGTGAAAATTATGTGGATGTATTAAATATGAAGACATGAAGTAACCTTACCTAAATGACATGTGGAGCTGTGATAATGATCTAATGGACCGTAAATTGACTAAATAACTAACATTTCTTTTATGACAACATGTCTCGTAATTGTTCGTGCATCTTTTAAAAATATTGACTTTCTATAATCAAACTGTTCATGCACTCCGCCATTTGCGCACTTTTTTATTTTCGGGAGAGTACATATAAGGGAAACAATACAATTATTGTCTACCTTTAAACCACAGTTATATAAAAAATGTTGATCTGGAAGATACAAAATTTCAAGTTGGTTCAATAGAGGTGCAGCTAACTCTGACGTGCCATAATGATAACGAAGAGAAATCGTTCAATGACAACAAATCAGTTTTTAAGCATTGAATTGTTTTTACATGTTCTCTCAAATTTAACATTATTTTATGAAACTTTAACTTGAATAAAACTGAAGTTACTGATGTGTAACTTTACTTTTATGTGTTAATTGTTTGAAGTTGAATTAAGCCAACATGAGCGATGTGTTTTAAGAACGAATATAGCAACATTTGACAGTCAAAGCAGTTGATGTAAAAGCCTTAGTAATTATTTTATTTGAAAGATTGTTATTCTGTCTGCACAATTTAGTTAATTTACATGCTATTACATTCTTTTGTCCCAGTATTTAAAAAAAAAAACAATTGAGGTGATTTAAAAAAGAAGGGGTGGGGGATTTGTTACATCACATAAAAGGGGGAATCTGAGTTTTATAGCGAAATGTGACAAAAACTGGGGGGGGGGGGGGGGGGGTAAACAATGGCAAAAATGACGTCATATTTGGACGACTCCCTAAGACAAGAATGTCATCTTATTCTTCATTTCTTAGTACAGAAGATCCCGGAGTTACCAAGTTAATCAGTTCCCGGAGTTACCAAGTTAATCAGTTCCCGGAGTTACCAAGTTAATCAGTTCCCGGAGTTACCAAGTTAATCAGTTCCCGGAGTTACCAAGTTAATCAGTTCCCGGAGTTACCAAGTTAATCAGTTCCCGGAGTTACCAAGTTAATCAGTTCCCGGAGTTACCAAGTTAATCAGTTCCCGGAGTTACCAAGTTAATCAGTTCCCGGAGTTACCAAGTTAATCAGTTCCCGGAGTTACCAAGTTAATCAGTTCCCGGAGTTACCAAGTTAATCAGTTCCCGGAGTTACCAAGTTAATCAGTTCCCGGAGTTACCAAGTTAATCAGTTCCCGGAGTTACCAAGTTAATCAGTTCCCGGAGTTACCAAGTTAATCAGTTCTCGGAGTTACCAAGTTAATCAGTTCCAGGAGTTACCAAGTTAATCAGTTCCCGGAGTTACCAAGTTAATCAGTTCCCGGAGTTACCAAGTTAATCAGTTCCCGGAGTTACCAAGTTAATCAGTTCCCGGAGTTACCAAGTTAATCAGTTCCCGGAGTTACCAAGTTAATCAGTTCCCGGAGTTACCAAGTTAATCAGTTCCCGGAGATACCAAGTTAATCAGTTCCCGGAGTTACCAAGTTAATCAGTTCCCGGAGTTACCAAGTTAATCAGTTCCCGGAGTTACCAAGTTAATCAGTTCTCGGAGTTACCAAGTTAATCAGTTCCCGGAGTTACCAAGTTAATCAGTTCCCGGAGTTACCAAGTTAATCAGTTCCATGATGTACCAAGTTAATCAGTTCCTTGAACTCCATCACAAAAATGTTGTAAGTTGAACCAAGTATCCTCACCACCATCGTCCTCATCATCACGAACATAGTCCTTATCATCGCGAACACCATCCTTATCATCTTCAACATTATCCTTATTGCCACCAACATAGTCCTCATCCTCAACAAAATCATCCTTATTACCGTCAAAATAGATCTTGCCATCACCAATAGGGTCCTTATCATCACCGACATAGTTCTCGTCATCATCTACCTAGTCCTCATCCTCACCGACATCGACCAACATAGTCTTTATCATGGCCAATATATTCCTTATCACCAACATCATTCTTATCACCACCAATATAGTCTTCATCCTCACCAATATAACCCTTATCGTCACCAGCATCGTCGCTATCATCGCCAAAAATAGTCCTTATCATCATTAACATGGTCATTATCATCACCAACATGGTCCTTATCATCACCAGCACAGACTTTATTATCACTAACAGTCATTATTGCCACCAACATAGCCCTTATTATCGCCAAAATAGTCGTGCTCAACACCAATGTCACAGTATAGATGTTCTACAAAATATTAAGTTGGTCACGCTGTGAGTGGTGACATTGAGATAATTTAAAAACCCGTTTTGGTCATGTGACCTAGAAGGAAGTACGCTCGAATTCTGGCGCGAATAGTTAGTTGAGTTTCTGGATACCGACCGGAGAGGTCGCTGTGTTGTTCCCTGTCAGCATTTTCGCTGGGATATTTGGATGCCATTATTGTTCATGGATAGTGCTTGTCATTTATTCATGTGGTCAAGTTTAGTTTGCATATGTCTAGAACAGTGATGTAGTTTCTAGCAGCATTCTTTTGTAATTCATTGATGAGAAGTCATTTGTAGTTAAGTATGGCTTTATTAGATTGCAGAACTTAGCCGGTGAGCGAAAGTCACTTTGTTGTTCACTCGGTATGACATACCCGCAGTTGTGATAATGGTAAATTGCGTTGTTGATTATCGCAAGTTATTTTGGCATCCATGTTGCATTGTGTTGCATATGTATTTCTAGCCGTGTGTGGCTACGTTGTGTGTGCATGATTATTTATTAAAGGGAACTTAGCCTGGTACAGGTGTTATGGTGAGTTTATGTCAGCTAATCTCTGTTGTGGTCATACTCTTAGATAACGAGTCTTGATATTGCTAGTATTATGATCCATATGCTGATGGTGATAAATCCTCAATATTACTAGTTCTGACATCTGGGGGCTCGTCCGGGATTTTCTCGTGAAACTGTAGGCCGTGGGGCTACTGTTTCACAGTATTATATAACTTTTGGTAGTAAGGCTGTAATGCCAATATTTCTTATATACAGGCCAGAACGAGTTATGCACACAGAATGCTAGAAGGTTGGTAGGTCACGGTGTGTTGGCTCATATTTACTGCTAGTTCACATGAGTGAGCTATTTTCGGTCATCCAGTGTAGAGTCAGTGTGTTTGTCAGTCAGTCGGTGTAGTATGCTGTTTACGGTCGTTTGACCTCGATTACGGTGGCTGACCTAGTTACAGCGTTTCAGTAGTAATGGCTATTTTCAGTCGGGAAATACTTTTCAGTTGTGTCGTTGATAAAGTGTTGCACATGTAATTTTCAAGTTGTTTGCGCTGGAGTTTGCAAGTCGGGTTATAAATGTATCGAAGTGACAGGTTAGGTTTGCAGCGTGCATCAGACAGGTCAGTTTGATATATTTGTTACAAGGGCGTTTCTAGTAGTGTTACAAATCCAGTGTTACCAAAGGGTTCTTCAGTGATTACCATTACTTCCATTTTTATCCCTTGTCTTTCTTAGTCAGTTATGGTGTCGTGCTATTGATGGTAAATTACGCGAAGGTGGGATAGAATATTTGTCAACATTATTATATATTCAACTTCCAACGTTCAGAGACTTGATAAGTCATTCCTTGAGTCCACATAAATTTAATATATCAATTCCATACACGAACAGTTCACACATGGTCATCATGAAGAATTATACATAATAATTGCAGTTCATACTTCATATATGATTCCTTTACAAATCAGTCCTTGTCTCATACATCTGAATTACTGTAGGCAGAACGACATAACTATATGCACGCGTGGTTGGTAAATCCAACGACCGACAGTGAGATTATGCGTCTGGCACTAGTATTAACTAAAATGGACTGTTAATTCATCTCGACAAGGTTTGGTCAATTACTAACCTGTAACTTCATATTTCTTCATCATAACAGTGGACTGACCCATGTCCATAATAAAATACAATATAACTGTGTGGCATTCCATGCCCGACACTGTAAGAATATAAAGACACGTATTCTCCGTTTGACGGTCATTCAAGAAGGGGTCCCGTTACTTGGTCACCGTGCGTGACTACCAACGCTGAAACGTCACAGCGTTCACTAGGCTAATAATACTTTTACATTACATTAAACGTTGTAACCCCTAAAATCGCATGCTGCTAACCTCTAGCAGACAATGCCAATTAATCTACCGTAACAATTCCCTGTCCACCGGGGGAAAAAAAATCTATTAAATAGATTTTTTTTTTTCAAAAACCTATCTGAATGAATATCAAAAAATTTAACAATATCAAAAAATTTAACAAAAATGCGGCATATGGCCTACGATGTTCTGTCTAGAACAAATGTCGTGGTCATGTCGACTAACTAACAGTCATCTAATATATTAATGATCATATTATACATAAATGTTATACATAAATTTTATATAAACTAAAAGAGAATCGCTAATGTTGATATCTAATTAAATAATTAATTAACTTAAAATATGTCGCAATGAAATGTCACGTCAGACTAAGCTAAAGAGTTAAAATTAAACTAATTAATTATATTGAGTGTGTAATAAGAATAAAGTTGTTGAAAATCTAATGTAAGAAAAATGAAAGGATATGTTAAAAAGAGAAATAAATAAATGAAGAATAAAGTAGAGAAGAAAAGTAATGTATAAATGTAACTTAGTTATGTGTTGGACAATAATTAGGTTTAGTATTAAGTTGTTAATACCTATCTAAATTACCCAATTTAAACAATAATGTAGTATGTAATGTATCAACCTAATTATTAACTATATAATATAATAGTTACATACAATAACATTATCTAAGAATCATGTGAGTTTTTATTTGTTTCTTTCTTTCATTTTTTTTTCCAAATTTCATTTCATTTTTTTTCATATTTATCTCACCTTTCATTTTAATTTCCATTATTTTAACGACTTAATTAAAATTAATTGAAGTTGGATATGATGATCCATCCGTAGGCTTGATCCTTGTGAATTCCGATTAGAAAAAAAAATGTTTATGTGTTTCAGTTCATAAGTATCGACGTTATTGACAATAGTTCATGTCGCATACTGAGTTACTTTGATAGTATTTTCTATTATTTTCACTTGATGCACGAAAATGTTTCCAATAGTGATATCATGACTGGATATCAAGCAAAGTCCTGGCGTAAATACGAACATAGAGTCAATTTATTTCGTTCATTTCGTATATAATATGTCTTTAGTAAGCAGATACGTGTATTGTATGCAATTGTTTCTGTCTATGTAGAACAGCAATGATAGTGCTATGTCTCTTGAGTAAGTATCTGCGACGTTACTATAGTTCAGGACTCGACATCAGTAGGATTTCGAGACAGAGTATCTGCCAAGACGTTATCTGATCCTGTGATGTACTCGATTGAGAAGTCAAAAGGTTGAAGGAGAATAGCGAATCTGGTGAGCTTTGGACTTTTATGATTCGCCCGTCGTAGTGATGCTACGGTTTGTTGATCTGTCTGGACCACGAATGGGGCCCCTAACAGGAACTTCTCCAGTTTTGTTATCGCCCACACCACTGCTAACAGTTCGCGGTCGACAGTTGAGTATTTAATCTCTGGTGGTTTCAGTTTCCGTGAGACGTACAAGGATGGATGGAGGATGTCGTCATGATATTGGAGCAAACATGCGCCAATTCCGTACATACTCGCATCTGTGCGGAGAATAAACTTTTTGGAAGCATCAGGTAGTCTCAAAATCGGTGGGTTTGAAAAAATGTTAATAATATTAAGAAGTACATTATTACACTCACTAGTCCATGTCACCTTCACTGGCATGTCCTTTTTCAACAGTGATGATAAGACAGCCGTGATAGATGACAGGTTAGGTACAAATCTGCTGTAATATTGGACTAGTCCTAACAAGCTTCTAACCTGTTTCTTCGTTTGAGGAACGGAAATGTTTAAAATTTTAGAAACCGTACTGGGTAGTGTTCGGATATATCCTGCTCCAATAATGTGACCCAAAAAAGTTATTTCGTGAAAACGCTACTTGTAATTTTGTGGGTTTAGCAGTTAAATTGTTCCTTCTTAATGTGTCCAAAACGTATTCAAGACCCAAAAAATGTTCCTCAAAAGATGAACTAAATAAGCATATGTCGTCTATGTATGTAATAATGTCTGGTCTACCTGAAAAAATGTGTCGCATCATGCGAACAAAGGTAGCTGGAGCGTTAACAAGCCCAAAAGGCATAACATTCCACTGGTATAGACCTTGCGGAGTGGAAAACGCTGTGTAGTATTTAGCTTTTTCGGTTAGTGGTATCTGCCAATAACCTTTAGTTAAGTCTATCTTAGTGAATATAGTTGCGGTCGATAGACGTGGCAGTAAGTCGTCGAGAAGTGGATGTGGTTCGCTATCAACTATCGTTTGTGCATTTAATTTTCTATAGTCGACGCATAGTCTAATGTTATTGTCCTTCTTTCGGACAATAACTAATGGAGAAGAAAATGGGGAATTACTAGTTTCAATAATTCCTAAAGATAACATCTGTTCAAGTTCCTTAGTAGTTTTAGTAAGAAAGTGTAGAGGAACAGAATATGGATGTACCCGAATTGGAGTATCATCGTTAAGAGTGATGTCATGACTAATGACTGATGTGCGACCTGGAACGTCGGTCAACACATCTGGATAAGATTGTAGAAGTCCAGCAATCTGTTGATGCTGTTGCGGTGTAACCGACGAAGAGATGGTTACGTCCCGCCAAGATTCAGTAGGCTGTACTACAGGTACAGGTAATTCTAACTGTACCTCAGGAAAAGAAGATTCTTCTTCCTGGATAACAGACAAATTAGAATAGTGACATGTAGGTACGAAAGTGTCATCTAGTTCATGAAAAATAGCTTGTAGATGTTCAGGTCGAGTATGAAATTGTTTGAGCATATTAATGTGAAATATTTTGTGATGTCCCTTAATGTCCAGGACATAATCAACATCAGAAATTTTATTGATAACCTGGTATGGACCGTTCCACGAGATGAGAAGTTTATTATCGTTATCTGGCAATAACACATAAGCTTGATCTCCTGGAAATAATTGACGTAATCGTCTATTACTGTTTTGGAAAGTTCTAGCTTTCGCTTTAGCAGCCTCAGATGAAGCTGTTGCCATTTTGCAGGCATCAATAATGTTATTCCGGAGATTAATTACATACTTATAGGATGACTGGGTATCCTGAGTCATCTCGGAGTCAATCAATAAGTCTTTTATTAGTCCCATAGGACCTCTTGGTGGAGCGCCAAAGACTAATTGAAACGGAGAGAAGCCAGTTTGTTCATGTGGCACCTCTCGATAAGAAAATAACACGGCTGGGAGTACTCTGTCCCAGTCTTGTGGATGGTTAACTGTAACTTTATGTAACATTTGTTTGAGTGTGCGGTTAAGTCTTTCTACCGCACCATTACTCATTGGGTGATAAATGCTACTGAGATTTCTATCTATATTCCAAGTCTTCATTACTTCAGTCATAGTCTCAGATATAAATTGAGATCCATGATCTGATAAAAGTTTCTTAGGAAAACCTACTCTAGAGAAGATCAGGTGTAGTGCATCAGCTACATCTGTGGTGGTGGTTGATTTCAATGGGATGGCTTCTGGCCATCGTGTGCATAAATCGATGCACGTGAGAATAAATCTATGTCCTCTGGCTGATGGTAAAAGTGGGCCAATAATATCAATGGCCATCTTGTCAAAGGGTCTCACAGATATGTCACAAGCCTGAATAGGCGCCGTGTGAAAGGCTCCTCGTGCTTTCACTTCCTGGCATATTGTACAGGAGCGTACGTACTGTGAAATATCTCGTGACACTCCCGGCCAAAAAAAAGAAGATAATACTCGAGAACGTGTCCTAGTATATCCCATGTGACCTGCGCACTTAGAATCATGTGCGTGTTGAAGTATGTACCGTCTAAAAGCAAAAGGTACCATGACCTGTTGTCTTACATGAGTTTTATCCATAAAACATCTTAATAAAATGTCATTTTTAATAATAAACCAATGACTATTATTATTGTTCATAGCAAGATTGTCAACTTTGTTGGCCAATGCAAAAAATTTTGTTAATGATCTGTCTTCCTTCTGTTTTTCAGCAAAGGATACTCGGTCAATAGTAGAATGAACCTCGATATTTTCATGTTTGTCTGTTTCCTTGTTTTCAGTGTCCATAGTCTCTAATTGTTTCGTATGTGCTCTGGTTATTACTGCATTTCCGATGCATAGATTATTTTTTTTCCCATTCAATAATCTCTTCTGGTGTGCAATCTTTACTTCCGTGTATGCATCCCACCATAAGGTCGGCAATTGGGTTTCTTAACATGCATGCTTTAACGTTGCCTGTGAAAAAAGGTGTATTAATATATATAATAGCAGTTGGATAACATTCTATGGTTCCTCCAAAGGTCATGCAACTGACATGTTCTCCAGTTGCACAATTTGGATGAACAAGTGACTGACGGATTCCGATCGTTGTCGATCCCGAATCTCTTAAAACTGAGACGACGGATCCATTAACTTTTCCTCTGTTGAAGATCAGCGAGCCTGTTCCGTCATTGACTGCTAGACTGACTTCTGGTAGAATGTGTCCGCAGTTCAGAACTGTCTCTTTTGCCTTCTGAAATATAAGATTACATTCTGGGCAACTATTTGCCACGTTATAATTCATTGCATAACATGTAGATGAAGACTGTATTTTGTTATTAGTAGGTGAACTCTGAACCCCAGGGGTTGTAGCAGTAGTAACGGCTGCCCCTGTATTATGATTATAATTTGTCGATCTACGAGAATGAGAACGATGACGAGAATAATCAGTTGAATTATCCCGTTGTCCCCTATTGTAACTGTTATCTCGATGTTTCGAGTTATAATTATCGCTGTTATTCCAATTGTTACCATTATTATAATTATATGACCGATTATAACTTGAGTTACGTGGATTATTGTTGTATCTGGACTGAGGTGAATAGTTTCTATTTTGTGGTCTTCCTCTATTAAAGTTATTGTTAAAACTATTACGTCCCTTATGAAAATTAATGTCATAGTTTCCTTTGAACCTACCTCTGTCCACACTGTGTGTTCTTGGTTTGTTATTACTATGATATGCCATATTGGAGGCTACAGGAAGAGGTTCTCTTATCAACGAGCCAGAAATGTTAGCATTCGGATGAGCGGTGCAGTAATTTAACGAAATTTTTTCTAACTCATCAATAGTTTCTGGTTTACGTTCTTGCAGATAAGCAAAGAACGGAGGGCTGACAGAAGATAACACTTTATCCCTCAATAACAAATCGACTAACTTGTCGTAAGATTTGTTGACACCTGCCAGTTCAACCCATCTGTTAAAAGTATTGCGTATGTTAGCAATAAACCCTGTAAAGTCCTTATTATTATCTGGCAACAAACTTTTGAAACGTAATCTACATGCCTCTTCGTTCAAGTGGAACCGACGCAATAACAAAGTCTTAATGGCCTCATAGTCTGTGGCTAATGTCGGATCAATATTTTGTGCTGCACTTGCAGGTTCGCCATCCAGAAATTCTTTGAGTTTAAGTGCCCATGCAGTTTTGTCAAGGTTATTGACCTTGCATATATCCTCAAAGCACGCCAGCCATGATGACAAATCGTCTACGTGTAACTTGAACGGTGGTAGCTTAAAGTAATAATTGCCCTTAAGTCGGTTGGATGAAGATCCCGATTGAGCATTATCATTTTGGCTTGCTGCAGCACCCTGCGAATGAAGTTTTGCTGTTTCCAATTTAAGCCGTTGCAATTCCATTTCTTGCTGCAGTATGATTTCCTGTCGTTTCAATTTATTCTCTTCTTCAATCCGTAGGATTTCATCTCTTGCCACCTTTCTTTCTTCCTCTTGTCTTAATTCTTCTTTCTCTGCCTTAGCAATAGCTTTCTTTTCAGCCTCTTTTCTTTCAAGTTCTTCCATCTCTGCCTTATATTTTGCAAGTTGTTGTTCCGCAAATTCCAGGAGTGCATCTCCCTTTTTATTACAATCTTTTCCAATTTTAATGAAATGATCCAAGGTAAGCATTCTTGAAGTTGATTTATTTAAGTATTCAATTACTTATGTCTAGTAATCACTAATAAAGTCTATGTAGATATTTGTAATTACTCAACGAATGAATAATCACTACAAGAAATTGCAATATTCCTGTACTGTTATTTATAAGTTTCCACAAATCTGTAATATTTTGTAAAAATATTATATATACTCACTAATATCTATCATAAATAGTTATGATAGTTAGTTATCTCAGGTGCTGAAATTATATCATGCACTTAATATTAGTATTCAATAATTATGGGTATTATACCTAAATAATTAGGTTATTTAATCTTAATAGTTACTAAGTTCACAATGTAGTACTGAGAAAATGTACTAATTAACATTTAATATGTCTTAATATGTTATAAATTTATAATAATTAATTATTGTATATTATGTCATAATCATGAGCTATAAAGTGCATTGCCCATTTCTTGGACCACCACTGCAAATTGGTGCAAAGTCCCTAATTCCTCCTTAAAACTCATAAAAATTTAATCATATTAATCTACACTCTTATTAATGAATAAATTATAGTATTAATATTATCTTATAGATGGATGAAATGAAGACAAACAACACAATTTGTTAACCAAGGATTACAGAACAATATTACAAAACGACAAAGACATTTTCACAAATAAAATGCATTTATAAATTAAGCAAAGTAAACCGGAAATAACGAGAGGTCAAAGAGCAAACTGAATAAAGAATTAACCTACGTACACAAAAAATGATGACGTATACATGGACTCCTCAACGGTTATACAAAATCTATAAACCAAATCATAGTAAGGTCAGAATAACGATAAAGATTACAAACATGATTACAGAAATGAATAAAAATTGGAACTAAATACACTAAAATACGCCAATTATAACTAGACTGGACATCTAACATGCAAGGTCAATTAATTGCAATTACGAACGAACGAAAATCATCGGAAGGTCGTCGATGGGTTCTTCGTTAAAAAGCAATTAACTAACGGCCTTAAGGAACATTCAGAATGAATATCGGCATCCTCAGAGCCATGTTATTCATTCCAAACCGCCGCACAAACCTCCCACTAATCAACAATAAAGACATACAGTGGACAAACAAACTTTATGTATATATAAAAATATTTAGACATGCCTGTAAAATAAGAAATGGACTCAGTATTGTGTTATATCTCAAAGACAAAAGTCACAGATTACCGTTATAGCTTTTAACCCGTCGTCCGATGCAATCTTCACCAACGGACTAGACCAGAGTCTAGGACTGCTTGCTCCTCGTTGGCAGATAACGACTTTTCCATCTTTAGATTCATTGAGAGCTTGAATTTTTCATCAACACTGGAGTGTGCTGAGTTTGTCCCTTGAGCGTTAGCATGTACGCATGATGTTGTGACGTCAGATTTAACCTTCGTAGTCATGTGTGCCACGACATATTTATGAAATCACGTGATTGTTCATTGAAAGTAAATAGTTCGTAGTGACTCTTGAAAAATTTTTTTTTTGTTTTCGTTCCCGACAATGGCCTACCAGTGTTACAAGGGCGTTTCTAGTAGTGTTACAAATCCAGTGTTACCAAAGGGTTCTTCAGTGATTACCATTACTTCCATTTTTATCCCTTGTCTTTCTTAGTCAGTTATGGTGTCGTGCTATTGATGGTAAATTACGCGAAGGTGGGATAGAATATTTGTCAACATTATTATATATTCAACTTCCAACGTTCAGAGACTTGATAAGTCATTCCTTGAGTCCACATAAATTTAATATATCAATTCCATACACGAACAGTTCACACATGGTCATCATGAAGAATTATACATAATAATTGCAGTTCATACTTCATATATGATTCCTTTACAAATCAGTCCTTGTCTCATACATCTGAATTACTGTAGGCAGAACGACATAACTATATGCACGCGTGGTTGGTAAATCCAACGACCGACAGTGAGATTATGCGTCTGGCACTAGTATTAACTAAAATGGACTGTTAATTCATCTCGACAAGGTTTGGTCAATTACTAACCTGTAACTTCATCTTTCTTCATCATAACAGTGGACTGACCCATGTCCATAATAAAATACAATATAACTGTGTGGCATTCCATGCCCGACACTGTAAGAATATAAAGACACGTCTTCTCCGTTTGACGGTCATTCGAGAAGGGGTCCCGTTACTTGGTCACCGTGCGTGACTACCAACGCTGAAACGTCACAGCGTTCACTAAGCTAATAATACTTTTACATTACATTAAACGTTGTAACCCCTAAAATCGCATGCTGCTAACCTCTAGCAGACAATGCCAATTAATCTACCGTAACAATATTTCAAGGTCTACTGGGTGGTTTATATAAATGATCCAGCTGGAGCAGAGGGGTTGTGAGTTGGCCGTAACATCTAGCTTAGATTGGCCCAGACGGCAATTGGGTGTCATATGGGAGATAGTTCGGTTAAGCTCGGTATAGGGTGGAAGGAGATGGTTGATAGGAAGGCATAGATGTTAGGAAGTTGATAGATGCCTCAGGTTATTTGGCGAGTCTCTTGGTTGGACAATTTGGTCGTCTTGATACTACCACACCGATGTGCCCAGCCATAGGTGAAGATCAATGCCTGTGACGTTACCCTACTCGCAGACGTGCCCGGCCAGGGGTGAATTCCTGTGAGCAGTGAAGCAGGCTGACCTGAGCGTGTCTGGACTGCTTTACCTTGAAGTCTTCCAGTCTCCTAGAGATTGCGTGATTCCTGTAGTATACTGTGTTGAGGACTGCTGTGATCCTTGGAGTGTCGAATTGTGAAGTAAACTTTTCGTGTAACATACATATAACAGTGCCAAGGGACATACACGTATTTATCCGACGTACAGACTGGTGATTCTAGCTGTGTAGCTGAACTTTTATGAAGGTAGACAGTGTGCTGCTGTTATGGAAAGTGCTGTGTTAGCACTGTGTAGAACAGTGTAGTCATAGTGATAGAGGATACCATACCGTGAAAAGGAACTCTGTTGCTAGTAACTGACACACAGATTTTCAGAGAAGCTTGGTTGCCTGGACTTCTATTTTTTTCGATCGAACGTTTTCAAGTGTGGAGTCTTGTTTGTGGTATATTCATCATTCATCATCAGTGCTGAGGAAGCTTCATGCTCAAGCACCGCTGGATCTCCAGTTAAGTTTTGTTGCAATTTTTGTATGATATGTTGATATTGATGTTTCTTGTTTGTTTTTCCCTCTAATTTCTAAATTTTCTTTTCTGTCTTCCTATTTGATTCTACTTATCATTTAGTCTGATCTTTTGAAATAGGATATGTCTGTTTCTTTGTTTGCTTCGTGAAGCCTGCTTCTTGGTTTGTTGTTGTTTTTCTTTTCTTGGGTTGTGTTCTTTTCCTTACTTTCTGGATATAATTTAGTTCGATGTAGATATGTGAACAGTAGTTAGATTAGTATTTCTTAGTATTTTGAAGTATTTGTAGGATTTATTTGTTACGATATAGAATAATTTTGCTATAGTTTATTTAGTGTATTTTGACTGGAGTGGTTTAGTGGTACCCAGTAAAGGAGGTAGCTTTCAGCACTTCATTGTTAACTGTAGTTGTTGTTAGTCTATTGTATCATATTATATTTGTTTGTTTAAGGGAGGAAGGGTGGTGAGTTTAATCCATTCTTGGTCTTCTCGTGGGAAAAGATTGGATTAGACCGATTCCTTATAGGGTGTGGCTGTGTTTGTTTTGTGGTGGAGTAAGGCAGACGGATTTCCTGCGACTGCCCTGCTTAACATTCCAAGCCCTGTTGGTGTTAGGTGTATTCGTGTAGTTTGTATTTACATTGTCGTGTATATTCAGTAATTCTTTGTTGTGTTTAAGTGGTGTATTCTCTTGTTTCATCTTGCTATCTTGTAAATACGTTTACAGGTATCCCTTGTTTTCGTTCGTGTGCAGTCACGCATTGTATATATTAATCTACCTCTACTCTTCTTGGCCTATCATCTTGTTCCTCGTGACTGGGATTTTGTTTTCGTAGTGTGGTGTGTGTGTGTTTCTTTCATCTGTTTAGTGATCATTTTGCCATAAGAAACACTTGCATTACAGAGATTATTAAGACTAGTAGTAAGTGAAGTATTATCTGAGTATAGCACCAGTGTGGGTGCCAGTAACAGACTTTGAAGTAAAACCTGATTTGTGACTAAGTTGGTATAATGGTGTCATAGCACCAGAAAGTTTCATCAGTTGGTATTATACAACTGTCGACTATTGTAAGTTTGTTGAGTGTATCACAGAGACTAAGTGGTCAGAAACACCAAATTTTCAGAATGTTGAGACAGTAGCCAGGTGGCGAAGTAAGACTATATTTACATTATAAGAGTAAGGGTTGATGATGTGTATACAGTGAGAGGTGAGGTGATATATACTTACTCGCATGTCAGAACTAGTAATATTGTGGATTTATCACCATCAGCATATGTCTAGAACAGTGGTGTAGTTTCTGGCAGCATTCTTTTGTAATTCAGTGATGAGAAGTCATTTGTAGTTAAGTATGGCTTTATTAGATTGCAGAACTTAGCCGGTCAGCGAAAGTCACTTTGTTGTTCACTCGGTATGACATACCCGCAGTTGTGATAATGGTAAATTGCGTTGTTGATTATCGCAAGTTATTTTGGCATCCATGTTGCATTGTGTTGCATATGTATTTCTAGCCGTGTGTGGCTACGTTGTGTGTGCATGATTATTTATTAAAGGGAACTTAGCCTGGTACAGGTGTTATGGTGAGTTTATGTCAGCTAGTCTCTGCTGTGGTCATACTCTTAGATAACGAGTCTTGATATTGCTAGTATTATGATCCATATGCTAATTAACATGGTCATTATCATCACCAACATGGTCCTTATCATTACCAGCACAGTCTTTAATATCACTAACATAGTCATTATTGCCACCAACATAGCCCTTATCATCGCCAAAATAGTCTTGCTCAACACCAACATAGTCCTCATCATCACCAACATCGTCCTTCTCATCACATACATCTTTGTTACCACCACCCAGATCTATCACAAGCCTAGCAGACGTGGAAGCTGTAGAAGTTGTCGGGGTGAAGTCACATGGTCTATGGTCATGTCTGCCTCAATCAGCACGGGAAACCATGGAAGAAATGCTAGACTTAAGTATCCTGAAGGTAATCAATTTGTTCCAGTGTTTAAACAAGATAGGTTTACAGTAACATTCATAAATTAGCTTCAACTTGTGATAAATGTTTTTTTTAAATAGAAATATTTGCTTCTGGCCAGTTTTTGTGTGACTGACTGCCTTTCATATTATGACCATCTTGCGGACAGAGATATTGCTATATCACTATGTTCTCTCCGTTTCTTAAACATAATTTTAAGCAATGTCTCGCCAGTTTGCAAATACGATCATGAATGTATTTTCTTCTTCGTATTTGTGCTTCTTCGTGTATCATGTTAACTGGCGTTAGTGATCATGTCTCTCCACAACCTTCTGTTTCCAGCACTGTTTATCAATTCTGTAGTTGACCTATTTTCAAGCACGGTGTTAAACTATTCAGCATATATGTTCGTCTTCTTATTTGTGCTTCTTCGCGTATCATGTTAACTGGCGTTAGTGATCATGTCTCTCCACAACCTTCTGTTCCCAGCACTGTTTATCAATTCTGTAGTTGACCCATTTTCAAGCGCGGTGTTAAACTATTCAACATATATGTTCGTCTTCTTATTTGTGCTTCTTCGTGTATCATGTTAACTGGCGTTAGTGATCATGTCTCTCCACAACCTTCTGTTCACAGCACTGTAAAAACATCTTTGACGTTTAATAAATAAAGTTACTTCACAATAACGTCCATCAAACATTAAAAGTACATGGCATGGATAAGCGTAGTAGAATTATCTCTCGTCCGTCAATAAGTTTCAAACGTTAGGCATCTTTAAGTTGCAATAATATAATAATGATACACTCCTCTCCTCTCCACTTAATCCTGGCCATTGTGCTAAGGTTCGGGCAATCCACGAAAACCAAAGTAATGCGGCAGAAGCAATCAGGTCAAACAATATATTAGTTGCCTCATATCTCAAAGTTACTTGTAGGAAATTATGGAATGAACTTCTAGATAAGTTCGGGAACCATCTTGCACATAACGTGGTGGCCTCCGAAAATCAATAATGCCACAATGTATATATATATATATATATATATATATATATATATATATATATATATATATATATATATATATATATATATATATATATATATAGATATATATATATATATATATATAGTAGCAAGTTTAATTTGCTGGGGAGGTTATGATGTTATACCTAGAAGGAAAGAAATCGGTGTCTGTGTTAACCGTGTGAGGTCAAGCACATGTAGGCCCCTGACTCTAATAGATGATAATGATGTATTTGCAGGGAACCTAACGCTACCTCCCTAGATCTCACACGGTCACTATTTTGGCTCTAGTGTCTGGTGTATGATGTACCTAATGTCTAGGGGAGAAATGAAAATGATCTTACATAAACACAAAACACTTTATTTCACTATAAGAAAATGAATAAAACAGTGGTTTCGTTTTTTCTTTAAAACTGAATTTTTTTTTTTTACAATTTAATCTGCCTGTCCCGCCATCTCTTTTGGACAGGTCTTTGAAAATGAGGAAAAGATAGTTTACATAAAAGATTAACTAAAATGTGTGGACACTTTGTCCGATAAGTATAATGTCACTCTATCTCTCCTGTTGGTGTATTCACAGATTACAACTTTATTATCTAATAGTGTTTGTCACTTGTTAGGAGGGGCTGTAGTTTCATCACCCCCCTAAACTTCTGGGTATGATTGGAAATACCAAAGTTTATTATAATGAAAGTGTCAGATATACCCAGATGCTAACACATCACCTGGGATTCTTTGTAGAAGGATAATTCAGTATGTCGTTGCAGAAAATATAGATATCTCAGCACACACAAGCTCCTCCAGCTATTTGCTGACAGCGTAAACGTTTTACCGGAGACTTGTTGGCGTTACACTCACTCATCAGGTTTCCTGTCACCGGCTGGTAACAGGAAATAAAACCTCTGCAATAAAAAGACAGGGTGGCCTTTTTATATCTGATCACACTTTAGTATTATTATTTACATATGGTGGTATGGGGTCAGTCTCGCGTGCATACAGGTGCACTCGCCCCTAATTTTATATGACTCACACCTTGCTGTGACCACACCTCAGGTCCCTATGGCAGATACGCCACTGTACTTTTACATAGTTTTCCTCAATACAATAACGTGGAGTAACCACATTTCCTTTTGTATGATTTGCTCTCTTTTTTAAATTATAAACGCTCCAGGCATGTTGAACAGTGTTCATGGAACACGGAGGCTTACTAACATATTCTAATACAATAATATTAAAACACAATCATGACAATATACCACAGTTAGATACAGTTCAATGTGAGGACTCAACAATGTCTGCTCCCGGCATGTCCTTCACTTTTCCCAATAGCAGTATCTAACTTTGGCAGTTGTAATAAACATATTAATACATAAAGCATTCTTACCACAATTTCACAGAAATATAAAACAAATAACGCTGACTTGCAAAGAAATGGCATCAGTTTTTCTCTGCCCTGCCCAGACTGCGAATTAATTCTTTATTTTATAAATTAACACAGCTGATCTCAGCGTATTTGGTAGAAAAAGTTTTTGTCAACTGGCGATGAGCATTGAAAGCTTTTTGCTAATATCTATTAGTACTGGCCAATGGAAAACTTGCGACCACCAGAATTCAAATGTAGTTTTTGAAAAACGAAAAAAAATTCCAAACAAACTCTGTGTCTGGCAGTCGATTGGTCAGTCTGCGTTAGTTATGCCAATACAAAAAGATGTTTAGTTTTGGTTAACATTTTCCTACCGCTTCCCTTTCCTCCTATACTCTTTTTACCCAATCGGATTTGAATTTACACCAATGCCTCTTTCTAAGCTGGTGTCCCCACTAACGTTATGAAAAAAAAAAAGCAGGAACCACAGTCTGTCCGTCTTAGTGTTACTAGACATTTAGTATTTTCTCAATAACTTGGCTAATACTTGGACTACCATATTTTTTAAAACACATTCTTGCTCAGGGGACTCTAAGCTATACTACCATATGATTTTTATGGTCAGTTTCAGTATGGTTTAGATTTCAATTTTGTCGCTGTCAATCGTCAAATATAAATTTTACACAAGTTGGCCATCTTCTCTTCCCCCCCCCCCCCCCCCCCCCTCATCTCTCTCTCGCATTTTTATTCAAATAACTAACTTGTTTGAGTGACGTCAGAAATACATTACTTGGCGAGAATTTAAACTGTCTGTGTGTATATATCATCGGGCCAATCCCACCGCGTGTCAAGCGAAGCGGGGTTTTGCGCGGCGGGTGTTAGAATTGGCGTTAAATATTACTGTTGTCTCGTGTTACACTACCAAAAAATGTAAGGATTACTACTATTAGAGGCGTTAAAGTTAAAGTATTACGTTAATTCAGACAGTAGTTTGGCGGCACATTTCTGGAAGATCGTTAATTATAAGTCTTGCCGCAGTCTCTATCAGATCGGGCAAAATGTTAAAAATGTTTTTTTTTTTGTACGTCACAAGGAAAGCGAGTAGGTTTATACGGCGGGATCGTTTCTAAGCATTACCATGGCACAAAATTCAGCGCGATGCTGGCGTGTGAGACACAATCGGGCGGGGTTATTTATTATCATAGGACTAAAATCTTACTGAAATGAGCGATTATCTCGTAGATTTTACCACACACACACACACACACACACACACACACACACACACATACACGCACACACACACGCACGCACGCACGCACGCACGCACGCACACACACACAGATATATATATATATATATATATATATATATATCACTCTCCAAAATCCCGGAGCTCGAAAAATTACATCTACCTCGGATAAAAGAACAAATACGGAAGGCACAATTAATTAACACACTGAACCCACGACATGTGACAAACTACATCCCTAGTGACTGTCGCTCACCACGGGTGAACGCTTCGTCCAAAAAAGTAGTTTGTCTACAGGCGAACACAATTCCTCACATAAAATGGACATGTGCTAGCGTGTAGTAACATGCTACAATATTTTATCCCAAATCTATCCTTAAAAGTAAGTAATAAAAGTCCTTCTAATGTAAGCAATAAACTTCCCTTTAATAAGTAATAAACTTCCTTCTAATGTAAGTAATAAACTTCCTTCTAATGTAAGTAATAAACTTCCTTCTAATGTAAGTAATAAACTTCCTTGTAATGTAAATAATGAGCTTCTTTCTAATGTAAGTAATAAGCTTCCTTCTAATGTAAGTAATAAGCTTCCTTCTAATGTAAGTAATAAACTTCCTTGTAATGTAAATAATGAGCTTCTTTCTAATGTAAGTAACAAGCTTCCCTCTAATGTAAGTAATAAGCTTCCTTCTAATGTAAGTAATAAACATCCTTCTGGTGTAAGTAATATACATCCTTCTAATGTAAGTAATAAACTTCCTTCTACTGTAAGTAATAAACATCCTTCTGGTGTAAGTAATAAACTTCCTTCTGGTGTAAGTAATATACTTCCTTCTGGTGTAAGTAATATACATCCTTCTAATGTAAGTAATAAACTTTCTTCTGATGTAAGTAATACATTTTTTTTTCAAAGAAGGGGTCCATAGCCTTCATAGGACAAGCAATGGGATCCGTGATACAAGAAAGATTAATAACCCCAGAACTAACGTAATGCAATGTACGGCCTGACGTAGGGCAGAAAACTATAAACTACTGCAGTTAAATTTCTACTCTATGAGTTATGGTTAGCATATGTTGAATTTTAATGCTAAAGTACAGGTAACAACCAACAACCCACATTAAGATAACGCTGCTATCATCACTATAGATTTGATGTATCTGACTTATTATATGACACACGATTATGACATGCGACATCAATCAGTCAATACCTTTTAGCTCACCACGGAGCATAGGCCTACAACAAACACGTGTCAAGACATCCTGTCACGTGCCATCCTCTCAAGCACTTTTAATCATCATTATCATTTCTGTCTCCAGTTCTCTTCTCCGTCTGTTTTTTTTTCAATCTATCTCTGCCTCTCTTACCCCTGGGGATTCAACAATAAGGACTGCCTTGTAACGCTATCAACCATGCTATCTTTGTTTGTTCTATCATTGTTTGTTCTATCATTGTTTGTTCTATCATTGTTTGTTCTATCCATTGAAAGTAAGGAAGCCAGTTGATATGCGGTGTATATGGTGAATAAATTATTTCTTTTACGATCGATGTCACATAATTTATAACTGTGGACATCGGAACCACTCCTGTCTCTTTGTTCATATTGTGTCGTCGTGTCTCTCACTACCAAATAGCAAACGTTCTCTCTGGCTAACATGTACATCACAAGTTAGAAGATGAACGACTAGGTAAGTCTCCGACTAACTCTAAAACTTTGCTAAATTTTCCTTGTGTGGTTAGATCCAACCGTGTCACATAAATCACTTGCTGTATATTTATTTACTTTCTGCCAGGAGAACCGTTAGATCCGCTTATGCCACATAAATCACATGTTGTATATTTGTTTCACCAAGGTAGAACCGTTAGATCCGCTTATGCCACATAAATCACAATTTGTATATTTGTTTCACCAAGGTAGAACCGTTAGATCCGCCCATGCCATATTAATCAATTGTTGTGGTATTTATTTACTTCCTACCAGGAGAACCGTTAGATCCGCTTTTGCCACATAAATCACATGTGTGTATGTTTGTTTCACCCAGGTAGAACCGTTAGATCAGCCCACGCCATATTAATCACTTGTTGTGTATTTGTTTTCTTCCTGCCAGGAGAAGAGCTTCTGGTGCGTGTTACTTGGAAACTTCTTTTGTATGCTGGGTTTCTACGTCCCGTTTGTTTACGTTCCAGACAGAGCACAGCAGCTCGGGATACCTGAGGACAAAGCTGCTTTCTTGATCTCAATCATCGGTGAGTTTCTTATTGATCAATTGATAAAAATAACAGCTAGACGATAGCCAGATCTGTCAGTGTCAGTGAAGTCTCAGAAACAAGGAAAGCCATCATCATCTTCAGCTCCCCGAGGAGCATAGGTCTTCACAAGCTTATACCAAGTCTTCCTGTCCTGTGCATCAGCTCAAGGTTTTTCCATGTTGTCTTCATGCCATTCAGTCAATTTGATCTCCAGATATTTCCCAATGAAAGCTCTTCTAGCCTTTTCTGTTATTGATATAAATGTCTGCCCCTACAACTGGTTAAATGGTGTGGGTAGGGAATATACAGTTCATAGTTTTTAAGGCGGAAAAAGATGACTACATTTTACATCCAAATAGTGCAAATTTGATCTCCGGCAGAAGATCCACAGAAGGATAGTCAATTCAAACAGTGCACATTTGATCTCTTGCCAGAAGATCAACAGAAAGATAGACAATTCAAACAGTGCAAATTTGATCTCCGCCTGAAGATCAACAGAAGGAAAGACAATTCAAACAGTGCAAATTTGATCTCCGGCAGAAGATCAACAGAAGGATAGACAATTCAAACAGTGCACATTTGATCTCCTCCAGAAGATCAACAGAAGGATAGACAATTCAAACAGTGCAAATTTGATCTCCGCCAGAAGATCAACAGAAGGATAGACAATTCAAACAGTGCACATTTGATCTCCTCCAGAAGATCAACAGAAGGATAGACAATTTAAACAGTGCACTTTTGATCTCTGTCAGAAGATCAACAGAAGGATAGACAATTCAAACAGTGCAAATTTGATCTCCAGCAGAAGATCAACAGAAGGATAGACAATTCAAACAGTGCACATTTGATCTCCTCCAGAAGATCAAAAGAATGATAGACAATTTAAACAGTGCATATTTGATCTCTGCCAGAAGATCAACTGAATGATAGACAATTCAAACAGTGCATATTTGATCTCCTCCAGAAAATCAAAAGAATGATAGACAATTCAAACAGTGCATATTTGATCTCCGCCAGAAGATCAGCAAAAGAATAGACAATTCAAACTCAATTATATTTTACCGAATGTTCACTTCACTTCTAAGACAAAGACCATGATTCTAACTGATGCAATTAAGAAATAAAGCGAATGTTAGTAATTTCAAAAAGTTCAGAAGGAGAAATTATAAAAACGTGAAGCAGATTAGAAAATTGTGCTAACAAACGTCAAGCTCATTGAGGACAACGAACTTGCCAAGTCTGTAAAGTTGCCAGATCTAGATTGTTGTATGCTGGTTGAGGAAATGGAAGCGCTGAAGCCAGTTTTTCCTGTTTCATACCGTGGAATGCTTTTGAAAATAATTCAGTACCATAATACCCGCCGTAAGTACTTCGGCCGGTCAGTCGGTCAGTCACATTTTGCACACCGTCATTTGCGCATTTTTTCTATTTTCGAGAGAGTACATTAACTTTCAACCACAGCTAAGGGGGTGCAACTGTGGTTGAAAGATAGAAAATAATTGTATTGTTTCCCCTTATATGTACTCTCTCGAAAATAGAAAAAGTGCGCAAATGAAGGTGTGCATGAACAGTTTGATTATGGAAAGAAACCAACAACACGATTGATAAACAGTACATGAACTGGAGTTTCTTCCAACTTCAAACGTTGTTCTCAGAGGCAGTAAGTCGACCATGGCTTCCCAGAGGCAGTAAGTCGACCAGGGCAAGATTTTAAAAGATACACAAACAATTACGAGACATGTTGTCATAAAAGAAATGTTAGTTATTTAGTCAATTTACGGTCCATTAGACCATTATCACTGCTCCACATGTCATTTACGTAAGGTTACTTCATGTCTTCATATTTAATACATCCATATAATTTTCACTATAAATATCTAATGACGGTCGCCTGCAATGAAATGACCACAGTAGTGATAGTACCGTCTGTAATACATGTAACAGAAACAACACACTATAATTAATAACCTGTCAATTTTGACGGGTTATTGCTAGTCCTGAAATAGTTTTCTTTGAATGAGAGAGATACGGGATTTTAAATTCAAATCGGGATTTTAAATTTTGTTCAATCTCCTTCAGCTCCACAAGTAGAATGTGCTTTCAATAAACACGTGCCAAGACCTCCTGTCACGGGCCATCAGCTCAAGTTCTTTCCATATCTTCCTTATCTTTATTTTATTTAAGTCACCAGTTCTCTGTTCTTCTGTGTCTGCCTGTTCTTCTCTTGCCCTGGAGATTCCAGAACCAGTACTGCCTGGTGATGTTATAAAAGGTATCCTCAACATGTGCCCAACCTGTTGACAACGCTCTCCTCCTTTCCCCGCCCCGCCACCACCCATCAGACCCCTGCAACCAACTCCATATATTTTCTAGTGCCATTAAAAGCTCTCTCTCCTGTTGTGTCATTATTTTGTTATCATGGTCCGTCCCTCCAGCTTTGTCTATATCACAGTTCGTCCCTCCAGCCTTGTCTGTATCACAGTCCGTCCCTCCAGCCTTGTCTATATCACGGTCCGTCCCTCCAGCCTTGTCTATATCACAGTTCGTCCCTCCAGCCTTGTCTATATCACAGTTCGTCCCTCCAGCCTTGTCTATATCACAGTTCGTCCCTCCAGCCTTGTCTATATCACAGTTCGTCCCTCCAGCCCTGTCTATATCACGGTCCGTCCCTCCAGCCTTGTCTGTATCACGGTCCGTCCCTCCAGCCTTGTCTGTATCACAGTTCGTCCCTCCAGCTTTGTCTATATCACGGTTCGTCCCTCCAGCCTTGTCTGTATCACAGTTCGTCTCTCCAGCCTTGTCTGTATCACAGTTCGTCCCTCCAGCCTTGTTTGTATAACAGTTCGTCTCTCCAGCCTTGTCTATATCACAGTCCATCCCTCCAGCCATGTCTATATCACGGTCCGTCCCTCCAGCCATGTCTATATCACGGTCCGTCCCTCCAGCCTTGTCTATATCACGGTCCGTCCCTCCAGCCTTATCTATATCACGGTCCGTCCCTCCAGCCTTGTCTATATCACATTCCATCCCTCCAGCCATGTCTATATCACAGTCCATCCCTCCAGTCATGTCTATATCACAGTCCATCCCTCCAGCCATGTCTATATCACGGTCCGTCCTTCCAGCCTTGTCTATATCACGGTCCGTCCTTCCAGCCTTGTCTATATCACGGTCCGTCCCTCCAGCCTTGTCTATATCACAGTCCATCCCTCCAGCCATGTCTATATCACAGTCCATCCCTCCAGCCATGTCTATATCACGGTCCGTTTCTCCAGCCATGTCTATATCACGGTCCGTCCCTCCAGCCTTGTCTATATCACAGTTCGTCCCTCCAGCCTTGTCTGTATCACAGTTCGTCCCTTGCAAGGTGGTTTGCTCTGAACAATGTTCCATGTGATATGAATAAAACAATTATAAATTTATGGCCATTGTTTTTTCTTTGATATGTTAGTTTTTTTTATTCAGTGATAGTGCATCGTGCCTTCGATGGAAGATTAAGCGAATGCGGGGATGGAAGATTCCGAACAATACTTGAACCTTGGAATACGATTGATTTGATAAGTCATTTCATTGAGTCCATACATTTAATTCACAGTTGTACACACAGGATGATCATTTCAAATAGGAGTAGAACATAAGTCCATATAAGTCATGCATAAATTAATCAATAACGTAGACTGCTGGTTTACGTGTCAATGTCCGTTTAAGGATACAATGCAGTATTGTCGTCAGAACATCACAGCTATATGCACGCGCAGCTAGACATGGCTACCTGCCGACAGTGAGACTGCGAGTCTGAATATTTCATATGAATTTGACGATTATTCTTCTCCTTCTGAGAATTCTAGTTAAATACTAACCTCCATAAATTTTCCTCTCATATAGAGTTCTAGGACTGACCCTGGTCCATCAAAAAATGCATATATAAATGGCTATATCATGCCATTGAATTGGAAGGTTAGAAAAAAACGCAGCTATTCAGCTTGGCGGTCAAGTAACAAAGGGTAGCGTTTCTTAGTTACCGACTGTGACCCAAACAACGCTATACACGTCATAATCGATCGTGTATGGAGCGTTCAATAATTGAAACATCTATCGCAATATATTAAATGCCTTAACCTTTACAATTGCACGTCTGATAACCTTTAGCAGACGGCGTTAATATCATATACCGTAACAATTCCCTGTACACCGGGGAAAAAAAAAAATCGATAGATTTTTTTTCAAGATCTATCCGACTTAACAATTTTTCAAAAAAAAAAATTTAACACAATTGTGACATATGGCCGACGATGTTCTGAGTAGAACCGTGTTGCGGTCATGTCAACTAACTATTTGTCATAGTCATCTAACATTAATCATATTATATATCAATATTATACATATTATTATATCAACTAAATAAATGTCCAATGTTAATAGTGAATGATAGAATTAAATTAAAGTAAGGTCTGTCGTATTAGTATGTCATATAGGAATTAATTTGACTAATTAAAATTAAATTAATTAATTAAACTAAGAGTTAAATTATTAAGGTTCTAATGTAACGCGATGTTATGAGAGAAGAAAAAAGACAAAATAAGTGAGAAGAAATAGAAAGAAATTCGAATATAAGTTTAACTTAATTGTGTGTGTTAAGTGTTAGTGAATAATAACTATCTAATTTAACTAACTAAATAATGTATAGGTACATTAAAAAAAAAATATTAATCTAATACTTGTGTGAGATTTATTTTCTCTTTTCATAATTTCTTCTTTTTATATTTCGTTCTCTTTTTTTTTTGTTCTTTCATTTCATTTTTTTTTCTCACATTTCATTTTATTGATAATAATTCAATTAAGAAGTTAAGTTAACTAATTAATTAGTATAGGATATGATGATCCATCCGTAGTCTTGATCCTGATGAATTCTTTTAGGCAAAAATGTTCAAACGTTTACGTTGGAAAGAAATGTCATTTATCCCAGCATCCAAGAATTAAGTGCACATAGGATAATAAGTTCGACTTGTCGTCAGATATTGTTCCATGATTGTTCAACGAATATTCATATATCGTGTATGGACGTTAGACGAAGTTTGAATGTCAATATGTATACCTTGATTGTCTTTAGTTCCATTCTGTGATGCATATAGTGTTTATAAAGTTTAAATTGAAGGCAAGGTTAGTTCTCTTATAGTTGATATGTTTTAGGAATGTTAATGTTGATTATTCGTCGTCAATAGGATTACGTGACAACGCATCCGCCACAATGTTTTCAGTGCCAGGAATATGTTCAATGGAGAATTCAAATGGCTGTAGGATGATTGCATATCTGGCGAGTTTTTTGGCTTTTATGGTTAGATCGACGCAAGGATGCTACAGCACGTTGGTCCGTCTGTATGGTGAAGGGAGCACCAAGCAGGAACTTTTCGAGTTTAGTTATTGCCCATATCACAGATAAAAGTTCCTTGTCGACTGTGGAATACTTTGTTTCTGCCGGCTTTAGCTTTCTTGATATATATAAGGTAGGATGTAGAATGCCATCATGGTTCTGGAGCAGGCATGCACCAATGCCGTAGTTACTAGCATCTGTTCGTAAGAAAAATCTTTTGGAAGCATCGGGAAGTCTTAAAATTGGTTCAGCGAGAACAAATTTATAATTTTGTTGAAAGTTTCATTGCATGTACCAGTCCATGTCACCTTCACCGGCATGTCTTTTTTTTAACAATGAAGACAATACAGCCGTGATGGATGACAAGTTTGGTATGAATCTACTGTAATATTGAACAAGTCCTAACAAACTCCTGACCTGTTTCTTCGTCTGAGGAACTGCTATGTTTAGAATTTTGGAGACTGTACTAGGTAACGTTCGGATATATCCCGATCCAATGATATGTCCCAAAAAGGTTATCTCATTACACGCGATTTGCACCTTTGTAGGTTTAGCAGTTAGATGATAATTCCTTAGAGTGTCGAAAACATATCTAAGTCCCGAAACATGTTCCTCAAACGACGAACTAAACAAGCATATGTCGTCAATATATGTAATAACGTCTGGTCTACCTGATAAAATTTGTCGCATCAGGCGAATGAAGGTAGCTGGCGCATTAACAAGCCCAAAAGGCATCACATTCCACTGGTATAGACCTTGTGGAGTGGAAAATGCGGTGTAGTACTTAGCCTTTTCGGTCAGTGGTATCTGCCAATAACCTTTAGTTAAGTCTATCTTACTAAATATAGTTGCGTTGGATAGACGTGGCAGTAAGTCGTCGATAAGTGGATGTGGTTCGCTGTCAACTATAGTCTTAGCATTTAATTTTCTATAATCAACACATAGTCTGATGTTATTGTCCTTCTTCCGGACAATCACTAATGGAGAAGAGAATGGCGAATTACTAGTCTCAATGATTCCCAGAGACAACATCTGTTCAAGTTCCTTAGTAGTTTTAGCAAGGAAATGTAAAGGAACAGAATAGGGATGTACACGAATAGGTGTATCATCATTGAGAGTAATGTCATGACTGATAGCCGATGTGCGACCCGGGACGTCGGTCAATACATCTGGATAAGATTGTAATAGATTAGCAATCTGTAGACGCTGTTGCGGTGTAACCGTTGAAGAGATGGTTACATCCCGCCAAGATTCAGTAGGTTGAACTACTGGTACCGGTAACGGTAACTGTACCTCAGGAAAAGAAGATTCTTCTTCCTGGATGACAGATAAGTTAGAATAATAACAAGTAGATACTGTGTTGTCATCTAGTTCATGAAAAATTGACTGTAAGTGTTCAGGACGTGTATGAAATTGCTTGAGCATGTTAATATGAAATATCTTTTTGTGTCCCTTGATATCTAAGACGTAATCAACGTCGGAAATTTTATCAATGACTTTGTAAGGACCATTCCAAGATATCAATAATTTATTGTTATTGTGAGGAAGTAACACATAAGCCTCGTCGCCTGGGAATAATTGGCGTAATCGTCGAGACCTATTTTGTAGAGATCGAGCCTTAGCTTTTGCAGCCTCAGAAGAAGCTGTTGCCAACTGGCAAGACTCAATAATGTTCTTCCGAAGATTAATCACGTACTCGTAAGATGACTGAGTGTCCTGAGTCATCTCCGCGTCAATTAATAAGTCTTTTATTAGTCCCATAGGACCTCTTGGGGGAGCACCAAAAACTAATTCAAAGGGAGAGAAGCCAGTTTGTTCATGCGGTACCTCCCGATAAGCAAATAGAACAGCTGGGAGTGCTCTGTCCCAGTCATGAGGGTGCTTAGCAGTAACCTTATGTAGTAGTTGTTTAAGTGTACGGTTAAGTCTTTCAACCGCACCATTACTCATAGGATGATAAATACTACTTAAATTCCTATCAATGTTCCAAGTTTTCATGACTTCCTTCATGGTGTCAGATATAAACTGTGACCCATGGTCTGATAAAAGTTTTCTAGGAAACCCTATTCTAGAAAAGATGAGATGTAGTGCATCAGCTACATCTGTGGTAGTGGTGGTCTTTAATGGGATAGCTTCTGGCCATCGTGTGCACAAATCAATGCACGTAAGGACGAATCTATGTCCTCTGGCCGATGGTAGCAATGGACCAATAATATCTATTGCCATCTTGTCAAACGGTCTTACTGAGATATCGCAAGCCTGAATAGGCGCCGTGTGAAAAGCTCCACGTGCTTTCACTTCTTGGCATGTAGTACAGGAACGTACATACTGCGAAATATCTCTTGACACTCCTGGCCAAAAGAATGAAGACAGTACTCGAGATCGTGTTCGAGTATATCCCATATGTCCAGCACAATGTGAGTCATGTGCATGTTGAAGAATGTACCGTCTAAAAGTATACGGGACCATAACTTGTTGTTTCATTTGTGATTTGTCATTAAAACATCTAATCAATATGTCATTTTTAATAACAAAACAATGTTTGTTATTATTACCTGAGGATAGATTGTCAACTTTATCAACCAGCTTAAAAAATTTTTTTAAAGATTTATCCTCTTTTTGTTTGGTTGCAAATGTTTCCCTGTCAATAGGTGAATTGACTACAAATTCCTCTTGGTTGTCTGCATCCATTTTATTATCATCAACTTTCTCCATGAGTTGAGTCTGCGCTCTAGTCGTCACGGCGTTTCCAGTGCATAGGTTATGTTTCTCCCATTCTATAATCTCATCTGGAGTACAATCTTTACTGCCGTGTATACGACCAACCATCAGATCAGCTATAGGCTTTTTTAGCATACATACTTTTACGTTCCCTGTGAAAAAAGGTGTGTTAACATGAATAATAGCTGTGGGGTAAAACTCAATAGTTCCCCCAAAAGTCATGCAACGGACATATTCCCCCGTTGCACAGCTAGGATGTACCAGCGACTGTCGTACACCAATCGTTGTGGATCCTGAATCCCTCAGCACTGAGACGACGGATCCATTAACTAATCCCCTGTTAAAAATTAGTAGGCCTGTTCCATCGTTGACTGCAAGACCTACCTCTGGTGTAATATGTCCGCAGTTAAGCACTGTTTCTTTCGCCTTCTGAAAAATAAGATTGCATTGTTGGCAACTATTTGCCACATTATAATTAATAGCAAAACATGCAGCAGAAGACTGTGTTGTATTATTGTCAAGTGGGACCTGAGCTATAGGGGTAGTATTATTTGTAACTGCCGCCCCTGTATTATGGTTGTAATGAGATGATCCCCGAGAATGAGATCGATTCCGAGTATAATTGTTAGAATTATCTCGTCGTCCTCTATAGTAACTATTATCTCGATGTCTCGAGCCATGATTATTACCATTCCAGTTACTATTATTATTGGGAGTATGTGATCGATTATAATTAGTGTTATGTTGACCATTGTGGTAGTTTGTTTGAGGTGAATAATTTCTATCTCGTGATCTACCTCTGTTGAACTCATTTTTATTGTTGAAATCATTATTATGTCCCTTCTGAAAGTTAACATTGTGATTTCTTTGGAACCTGCTTCTGTCTACACTGTGATGTCTTTGTTTGTTATTATGATTGTAGGCCATATTAGACGCCACAGGTAGAGGTTCTCTTAATGAGGAGTTAGAAATGGTTGCATTCGGATGTGCCGAACAGTAGTTTAAAGAAATTTTTTCTAACTCGTCCATAGTACCTGGTTTACGCTCCTGCAAATATGCAAAAAAATGGCTGGCTAACCGAAGATAATACCTTATCCCGTAGTAGTAAATCAACTAATTTGTCGTATGATTTGTTGACTTCTGCCAGTTCAACCCATCTATTAAACGTATTGCGTATGTTCGCAATGAATCCTGCAAAATCTTTTGGAGATTCAGGTAAAATTCCCTTAAATTTCAACCTACAGTGTTCCTCGTCCAGGTGAAACCTTCGTAAAAGCAAGGACTTAATAGCACCGTAGTTATTTGCTATTGATGGGTCAGCATTTTGAGAAGCCGTCAGTGGTTCTCCAACCAAGAATTCATTTAACTTGAGTACCCATGACTCTTCAGGCAAATGGTTAGTTTTGCAAGTTTGTTCAAAACGTGACAGGAACGATGAAAGGTCGTCCACGTTTAAGTTGAGAGTGGGTAATTTAAAGTTGTAGAAATGTTTAGTTTGGCTGGATGATGATCCATTTTGTGCGTTATTATTCTGGTTTGCATCAGCACTTTGTGCTTGTAATCTTGCTGTCTCCAATTTAATACGCGCCAATTCCATTTCTTGTTGTAAAATAATTTCCTCTCGTTTCAATTTATTCTCTTCTTCCTGTTGAGCAATTTCTCTTAATCTATTTTCCTTGGCAATTTGCTTCATCTCACGTTCTGCTTCCTCTTTCTTTAATGCAGCCTTTTGTTCCTCTTCCTCTTTCTTTAATGCAGCCTTTTGTTTTTCTCTGCTTCTTTTCTTTCTTTTTTTCATTTTTCCAGTTCTGCCTCAGCAAACTGACGAAGTTCTTGAGATTTATAACCATATTCCCTACCAATTTTAACGAAATGGTCTATAGTAAGCATTTTGACTTTTATCTGTAAGTAATTATTGATAATTACTGATTAAAATAGTCAATAGTAGCTTCAGAGTAATTATTATACTTACTCAACTTAGAAATATTCAATATAAATAATCACAATAGTACTGAACTCTAATGTCTAAGTTCAACCAATAGACAATATTTTGTAACAATATTGTATCTAAATAATACTATATCATAAATAGTTATGATATCTGTTAACTATTATGTAATTACTTCACACAATTAATCTTAATATCCAATAATGTTGGGTATGATTCCTAGTAATTATATTGTTCAATGTACTAAGTCACTCTCTTAGTACCAGAAAAGTATATTAAATAATATACAATGGGTCTATTACCTCAAAGGTAGACTATAATTTATTTTATTTGGTCAATATATATATTATATTATTATGCCCTAGGCATCTCTTATAAATTGTAGTGCTACTTTCTTGGACTATCACTGCATAATTATGCAATGTCCCATATTAACCTTAAATATCAGAAAAAATTAATTAAATTAAATTACAAGTGTATTATTGCATATAATATCATATTATTAATGTAGTATTTAATATATATCATGAGGACAAACAAAACAATGATGCAACTAAAGGGTACAAACAATGTTAAGACGCAAACAAGACATTTTCACAATTAAAAATGAATTTATGAACTAAATAAAACAAGCGGAAGTGTCACAAGCCAAATGAAGGGTCAAGGTCTGACCCGAGGTCAACTTAATATTCAAAGTACACAAAAAAAAAATGACTGCAAAAAATGATGACATCACAGGACTCATAACGGACGACCATTTAACAATCATCAAATAAATGATAGTAAGAGGAGACTGGACGAAATAGTTAACGAACATGATACAAAACTGAATAAAATTGTTAACTGAGTACGAATAAAATACACCAGTTATCTACGGAACGGTACAGCTAACACAAATCGTCAAACGACAGCAGATTTGGACAGATAGTCCAATGGCAAACCTCAATGGGGCTTCCAAAAGTGCAATCGTTTAACTGCCCTAAGAAACGACCGAAATCAATTCAGGCATCGTGAGAGCCACAGAATCTAATTTCGGTTCATCCTCCCTACCTCCCACGAATTAAACACCTAGACTTATCTTTTCCGTTGCTTATATCAGTGCTAGAGGTCGTCAACAGCTAGGCTAAAGCCCCTGACTGTCTGCTCCTGTAGTCCATATCATGTGTTTGCTTCAAATGGCTCATGTTTCCCCTGGTTAGACTTAGAAACGGCTTGGTTTCTCCGACAGATCACCTACACGACTTTCGGTGACGTCACGTTGTTAGGCATTATAATGAGTACTGCGTCATCTTCGACTGGATCATGTGATCGAAAATTGATCGTAAATATTTCATTCGAAAGTCATGAAAAAATTTTTGGTTTTTGGTTGTTTTTCGTCCCCACATACCGGGCACCACTGTTGCAAGGTGGTTTGCTCTGAACAATGTTCCATGTGATATGAATAAAACAATTATAAATTTATGGCCATTGTTTTTTTCTTTGATATGTTAGTTTTTTTTTATTCAGTGATAGTGCATCGTGCCTTCGATGGAAGATTAAGCGAATGCGGGGATGGAAGATTCCGAACAATACTTGAACCTTGGAATACGATTGATTTGATAAGTCACTTCATTGAGTCCATACATTTAATTCACAGTTGTACACACAGGATGATCATTTCAAATAGGAGTAGAACATAAGTCCATATAAGTCATGCATAAATTAATCAATAACGTAGACTGCTGGTTTACGTGTCAATGTCCGTTTAAGGATACAATGCAGTATTGTCGTCAGAACATCACAGCTATATGCACGCGCAGCTAGACATGGCTACCTGCCGACAGTGAGACTGCGAGTCTGAATATTTCATATGAATTTGACGATTATTCTTCTCCTTCTGAGAATTCTAGTTAAATACTAACCTCCATAAATTTTCCTCTCATATAGAGTTCTAGGACTGACCCTGGTCCATCAAAAAATGCATATATAAATGGCTATATCATGCCATTGAATTGGAAGGTTAGAAAAAAAACGCAGCTATTCAGCTTGGCGGTCAAGTAACAAAGGGTAGCGTTTCTTAGTTACCGACTGTGACCCAAACAACGCTATACACGTCATAATCGATCGTGTATGGAGCGTTCAATAATTGAAACATCTATCGCAATATATTAAATGCCTTAACCTTTACAATTGCACGTCTGATAACCTTTAGCAGACGGCGTTAATATCATATACCGTAACACGGTGTGCTGCATTTATCATCATTATTTTGGTTCCCTCCCTGTGTATTTTCAGACCTGACTTGTTGTGATCTCTCATGTTGTGATCTCTCATGTTGTGATCTCTCACGTTGTGATCTCTCATGACTTGTTGTGATCTCTCATGTTGTGATCTCTCATGACTTGTTGTGATCTCATGTTGTGATCTCTCATATTGAGATCTCTCATGTTGTGATCTCTCATGTTGTGATCTCTCATGACTTGTTGTGATCTCTCATGTTGTGATCTCTCATGAGTTGTTGTGATCTCTCATGACTTGTTGTGATTTCTCATGACTTGTTGTGATCTCTCATGACTTGTTGTGATCTCTCATGTTGTGATCTCTCATAACTTGTTGTGATCTCGCATGACTTGTTGTGATCTCTCATGCTGTGATCTCTCATGACTTGTTGTGATCTCTCATGACTTGTTGTGATTTCTCATGAGTTGTTGTGATCTCTCATGACTTGTGATCTCTCATAACTTGTTGTGATCTCTCATGAGTTGTTGTGATCTCTCATGACTTGTTGTGATCTCTCATAACTTGTTGTGATCTCTCATGTTGTGATCTCTCATGACTTGTTGTGATCTCTCATGTTGTGATCTCACATTACTTGTTGTGATCTCTCATGATTTTTTGTGATCTCTCATGATTTCTTGTGATCTCTTTTTACTTGTTGTGATTGTGGTAGCGTCAGTTAAAAAGGACTGAGCACGGCATCATTTAACACGTTAAGTGGCAGGTTCAAGGGTTTAATACTAATTGATTTGGGTTATTGGTGATGTTTTATCGGTGTATTCCAAGTTAGTAGTTGACTGGCTTAAAGTCTGCCAGAGGTATTAATTGCTCTGATTTTACAACTGACTACCAGAAAATTATTTCTGGGCGTCCTCTGGTAGTGCGCGATTCTAGCTACCGTGTCATTGGATAATCTATTATTTTACTGGTCATTGTTTCAAATGATCTTACAGGGAGTAAGGCTATTCCCATTTAGGTCACTATTAGCCTTGGCAACTCACGCCGAAAGTAGCGCTAGTATGCCAAGCTTGACATAGTTTCAGTTTCGTTTTATGTCATCCTATACTCAATGTATCTCGTGTTTTGATTAACTAAGAAATGTCGTAACTGCACTGTTTACTTTCTGTAGTAGTTAATAGTAATTTCTTATGTTTTATAATAATTAGTTACTAGCACGAATAAATGCTATGGTAGTAGGTCATGCGGCCACATGATCTCTCATGACTTGTTGTGATCTCTCATGACTTGTTGTGATCTCTCATGACTTGTTGTGATCTCTCATGACTTGTTGTGTTATCTCATGACTTGTTGTGATCTCTCATGACTTGTTGTGATCTCTCATGACTTGTTGTGTTCTCTCATGACTTGTTGTGATCTCTCATAACTTGTTGTGATCTCTCATGACTTGTTGTGATCTCTCATGACTTGTTGTGTTCTCTCATGACTTGTTGTGATCTCTCATGACTTGTTGTGTTCTCTCATGACTTGTTGTGATCTCTCATGACTTGTTGTGATCTCTCATGACTTGTTGTGATCTCTCATGACTTGTTGTGATCTCTCATGACTTGTTGTGATCTCTCATGACTTGTTGTGATCTCTCATAACTTGTTGTGATCTCTCATGACTTGTTGTGATCTCTCATAACTTGTTGTGATCTCTCATAACTTGTTGTGATCTCTCATCACTTGTTGTGATCTCCCATTATCTCTCATTACTTGTTGTGTTTTCGCATGACTTGTTGTGATCTCTCATTACTTGTTGTGATCTCGCATGACTTGTTGTGATCTCTCATTACTTGTTGTGATCTCTCATTACTTGTTGTGTTCTCGCATGACTTGTTGTGATCTCTCATTACTTGTTGTGTTCTCGCATGACTTGTGGTGATCTCTCATTACGTGTTGTGATCTCTCATCACTTGTTGTGATCTCTCATTACTTGTTGTGATCTCTCATTACTTGTTGTGATCTCTCATCACTTGTTGTGATCTCTCATCACTTGTTGTGAGCTCACATGACTTGTTGTGATCTCTCATCACTTGTTGTGATCTCTCATTAATTATGTTCATTTTATCTTTTACTGGTTACGGTTTTGAGACAAAAGAGCGAGGCTGTTTATTTCAAGTGCAGTGAATTCTCATAACCCAATCTAAAGCCAATAGGAAGAGAAATGGTGACAAAAGGCATCTCTGCCACACTCCAATTTTTTAAACACATTAACTACCGAATTGAAAAACACACTGTGGCCGAATTAAATTTTTTTCCCATTTTCATCCTGTAGGTGTTTGCACAAAGTAAGCTGTAGTTTTCGTAATTGTTTACAGATTTTTATGAATTACACGTCATATTAAAGATAAATGAATGTACTATTACAACAAGCACCGGTTGTAACTCTAATAGAGGTTGTTGCTATTTAACGGCCCTCCGATGGCCGATGACTTGCAATATTTTCACAATTATAACTGCTTGCGCCCCATCTCTATCAAAATCACAATTTCAATCAATGTGCACACCGTTTTCACTCTTGTCCTCGTCGCTAGATCTATCAGTCAATTGTTGAAACACGCTTCTATCCTATTCAGCCGTTAGACGAGATGTACACGCATTTTTTGTAGTCCTGTCACTAGTTGCCACGGTAAACAGTTTTACACGATTTGGTAACTAACCCAAAACGCTGAAAAATATGAACATAATATCAATTTTCCAGTGTTCTACAACCATGCTTTGGGAATTTGTTTTCCGGTGGCAACGTAAAATCTTGAACCAGATCAGAGAGTGTTCCAGTACATTTTTCATTCGTTTTATTACTAAAATTAGATTGGCGCTCTGAGTGGCTTGCGGTCCAAATGTGATTATTTTGTGAGCCGCTGACAGCGGCTTGCGGTATTTAATGTGTTAACACATTAACAATCTCAAACTGTCCTGTAAGTTGCCCGTCATGCAGAATTCTGAAATTGTGTGTGTATGTGTGTGTGCGTGCGTGCGTGCGCGCGCGTATGTGTGTTGTTGTTTGTTTTTATCTCTAAGCATATTTTTCTTACTATTCCAGCAGGGGAACTTCAAAATTTAAAAATTAAAATTGATCAGGTAGTATGCGAAGGTAAATATTCTTCTAGGTACACTCAACGGCATTGCAGTGCTATCCACAGAATTTGACGAAGCAACAAAAACAAAAAAATCGTAGCTTCAACAAAATTTTGAAAGAATTAGCGGATGAGACAGCAAGAAATATATTCCTCTGTTTTTACACGTTTATTTGGTCAAGTTGTAGCTAACACATATAGATACTGTTGTATTCTTAATGCAGTGTTATAGCATACATACCTGATGTGAACAAAAAACAATGGAAAGTCCAGGGGCCCCACCAAAATAGACAAAATCGGGCCCCGCGACGGCTAAAGCCGGCCCTGAAGAGATGAGAAGAAGTTGTTAGCCTTGGACCGGACACATAGTGGACACCCGTGGACATCATTCTGGAATCCCCAGTCTAAGAGATGTAAAAAGGGGATGGGGGGGGGGGGGGGGATGGAAAAACCTATTGAAAAGAGAACTGAAGTCAGACATGGAAGGGATAACCAAGTGATGGATAGATGGCACAAGACAGGAAGTCTTGGTTTGTATTTGTTGGTGAGCTGAAGGTTGATGATGATGGCGACGATGATGATGATGAAGATGATGGCGACGATGATGATGATGAAGATGATGATGGCGACGATGATGATGATGAAGATGATTATGGCGACGATGATGATGATGAAGATGATGATGAAGATGATGATGATGAAGATAGATGTTAAAAGCCATCCTTGTCTTTGTGCTATTTAAAATTATTTGTATTCTTCTATTTTATTATCCAATGCGATTGATCAGTACATGTCTTCCCTGTGTCTCAACAGGTATCACAAACACGGTTGGTCGAGTCATGGCAGGTTTGCTGATCAACTTGCTCGATCTGGATTGTGCTGCCGTCACAAGCGGTGCCCTTTTGATAGCTGGTATCGTCACAGCTGTCTGCCCATTCTGTCACAGCTACCCAGCTCTTGCAACTGTTTCGGCCATCTTTGGTGTCTGTGTAGGTGAGTTTCTCTGCGTAAGTGAGTGATACGGTTGTTGGTTCGTGGGTTCTGCTTATTATTATTTAAACAATGAGTCTCACATTGACTCAGGTCAAGTGCCGATAGGGTATGTCGTTTAGTCCCCGAACACAGCCGTCTCTTCCAACATAAACGATACTACAAAGGCCAGGTTGAACGATTCAAATAAACATTTATTTAACTTCACGTAGCTCCAAACAGATGTTAGTGATCTGCATAATAGGTTATGACATCAACTAGACAGTCTCTAGCGTCGCTGTACAGTCTTACAACTGGAACCATGTCGAAGACATTTTCATACAATTTTATTATATTTCACAACTCACGTTCATCATGTAAAGCATAATTCCTCTTACAGAAATACTGGTATCATCGCACGGAGGTGTATGGATGATCCAGAGATGGAATACATAGGAATATATCCAATAAATCTTATAACCATCAGGAGCCTAGAACACATACGTCCAACGCCTTGAAAATACACACAGCGAATCCCTAATGGAACGCTCAACTCAACAGACGGCAAAAACTGGCGTCTGCAATTTGGCCACCAAAAGTAATGACGTCACTTCCTGTAACCATGGTCACGGGACGTTAACAAATAGACTACATGTCGAACTGTATTGATATCGACATACATGTTATGAAATTTACTCATAACAGTGAGTTACTTGAAATTTTCTGTTTAGTGAGTTACTGGTAATTTTCTGTGTACATTAATTAGCTGGGCATTCTCTTTATAGGTGAGTTGATTGGAAATCTCTGTATAGGTGTATTGATTGGTAATCTCTGTATAGGTGAGTTGATAAGAGATATATGTATAGGTGAATTGATTGGTAATCTCTGTATTGGTGAATTGATTGGTAATCTCTGTATAGCTGAATCGATTGGTAATCTCTGCTTTGGTGAATTGATTGGTTATCTCTGTATAGGGGAACTGATTGTATGTATATATATATATATATATATATATATATATATATATATATATATATATATATATATATATATATATATATATATATATATATATATATATATATATATATATATATATATATATATATATATATATAGGTGAATTGATTGGTTATCTCTGTATAGGTGAGTTGATTGGAGATATATGTATAGGTGAATTGATTGGAGATATATGTACAGTATAGGTGAATTGACTGGTAATCTCTGTTTAGGTGAATTGATTGTTGTGATCGCTCATTACTTGTTGTGATCTCTCATAACTTGTGATCTCTCAACACTTGTTGTGAACTCTCATCACTTGTTGTGATCTCCCATGATCTTTGATTACTTGTTGTGATCTCTCATCACTTGTTGTGTTCTCGCATGACTCACGTCTGTTGTTTTTCTGTTGTCTAGTGTTCTACTTCTTTATTTCTTACGAGTGCCTGAAAACATACCTTCATGTTTGTCTAATATTTATTTACTGTTTACAGGCCTCGGGTTTCCCTTCCTTATGTGTTATAAATGTTTATACAATACCAAAACCTACCCTCTGTCCTGTACTTACTGTTCTTAGTCTTCTATCATTTACTAGACACAGTATTAAGGTCTTTGTCTTGTGTGGTCTGACCTATACTGTTTAATAGGGGAACAACAGAAGTGATTGCGTCATTAATAGGCTGGACTGCCCATGGTAAATTTCCGGTGTTATGTGTTGTGGGTCGCACTAATGACCCGTCATCGAAGTCATTTTTTGGATAGTGTGATTCGCTTGCATAGCTAAGCGGGGTTGTCGCACGGAAGGTCCTGGGTTCGAGTCCTGGGTAAGCCACTCACGTCTGTTGTTTTTCTGTTGTCTAGTTTTCTACTTCTTTATTTCTTACGAGTGCCTGAAAACATACCGGGTGTTTATAAAGTCGCTGTGCAGTGAAATTTTCGCCCGGGCGAGACAACGTCACCAAAAATACCCTGTTTTCAATGGCTAACACCATTTCCGTTCAGCAATGAAACCGTGAATATAACAACGACTTGATTGTGGAAAACAGAATATCATGACGTAAATTTGCATCATTCGTGACGTAATTGCTAAAATATTTTTCAAATTCACTGCACAGCGACTTTATAAACACCCTGTACCTTTATGTTTGCCTAATATTTAATCTCTGTATCAGTGAGTTGATTGGAAATCTCTGTATAGGCGATGACCTCATAAAGGCATTTGGTTTGGTTAGCAGGGACGAACTCTTCAAAATCCTCCTCAAAATAGGCTACTGTGGTGAAGTGGGATGTTATAAATATTTATAGGGGACTTAGTGTACTGACTGAGATCAGCTGTGAAGGTATATATATATCTAATAAGAGTAGTGTATTATATATAACCTTACTTGCTGCCACATATGTATACCTCAGTCAGAATTATTCTGGAATAGTGTGATGACTACGTTATATGTCTAGGGTATGTGTATGATGAAGTTGTGAAGTGGGATGTTATAAATATTTATATGGGACTTAGTGTACTGACTGAGATCAGCTGTGAAGGTATCTATATCTAATAAGAGTAGTGTATTATAGATAACCTTACTTGCTGCCACATATATATATATATATCTCAGTCAGAATTATTCTGGACTAGTGTGATGACTACGTTGTATGTCTAGGGTATGTGTATGATGAAGTGTAAGTCATAACAACAACAGACAGATAAACAATTTAATTTATTCCACCACACTTGACAACACTGTGACACTCACATACATAAAACACTTTACAAGGATATCTTAAAGGAGTCACTGATAACTTTTCAAATAACAATATGTATTCATTGCTGTCATGAATGAATATGTGTCCTGATTCAAATACAAAGGGAACCAGGAATCACAATCAATTTTAATTACAAGTTATATGTACAGAATTTCTCAATATGAATATTGTAGTGACATATATTATTAAGAGTATCCTATGTGTGTCAGTTGTGTAGTAGTAATATGAGGTAATACTGGTTTTGTTTTGTTCAAGCTCTGTTGGTATTTGTCATCATGACTTCAATAGTTTGTCTTTATTGGAACTCGTATTGGAGATGTTCTCAGTTCCTGATATTAAAACAATTTACTTCCCCTCTTAAGTTTATGTTACAATGTTATTTTAAGATGGGGTACATAATTTTGAGCTCAGCTGGCCACATCAGCTTATCTTGCGTGATGGCGGCAGGAAAAGACTCCTCTGCTCGATTTCTCCCCTGTGCTCTGGAGACACCTCACTGATAGCTAAATGGACCAAGGAGTATGCTGTCCGACTCTGGATTCAGCAAAGCTCTGACCAGGTGCTGCTCAATAACGTCAAGACCACGGTCCCTGAAAACAAGAAGGATGTACCTTCTACTTCATAACTAATTGATACTCTAGTTCTACACTGAGCACAATACATCACAAACATTGAGTTCAGAGCGTTAGGCCAACTGTCAGCTTCATCTGAAATACTTTATACCAGTATTAACCTCCTTAATGGTTACTACGCCTCTGCAATTCCAGCATTATTTCTTTCTAGTCAATCATCTAGGTGTCAGTGTACTGTTTGGCCATTCCATGCCGTTTTACTTTCCTCCGACACCTTCTGTTCAGGCTGGAGCATTATAGGCTTTACATCATGTTTGCTACTGAACTACACATATATACAGGCATAAATTAACAATTCACATTCAATTTTCATTAAAAGATACTGAATGTTTCAAGCTTACCACAATTCATGGAATAAACACAGATACGTTGACTAGCAATGAATTCTGGCACAAATTCTGGCACAAATTCCCATCTGCTTATGTTCTAGGCTTTTATTTTAGCAAAAATATGAGCTGGCTTCAACGCACTGTTGCTTTATCAAGCTTATTTGAACTAGTGGTCTCGAACTAACGCTCCTAAGTGATTATATCAGCGAGTCTGGCCAATGGAGCCACGTTTCGACAAGTGTTTGAAAAAATTTCACCTTCCTACGTCTCCCCTAACAACCAAGGATAGCATTTATAGTCCGACTAATCGTGTTTAGCCTTACATATCATTCCAGCCAATCAGTTCAAATGTAACTTGTGGCCCATTTCCCGTACAATGAAGGTTTACAAAATCTATCACTGAGCGATTCTGATTTTGGGTGTTGTCTGACAGCACCATCATTTTATTTTGGCTATAACTTGTTAATTCCTAGACTATTTGCGTAACGTTTTACATATCCTTTGTCAGCAAGCCCTAAGGAACCCAAATATACAAATTTAAAAGAGCTAAGTGGCTGCGTTCAAAATATGCAATTTCTTCTACCTCCTGTTTCGAAGATGTGCTGTCTGGGTACTGTAATGTTTTCAAACGTAAACCCATCTATTGTCATCTTTGCTAATAAGCGTTTTCCAGGTTTTTTAAAACCTAACTCTGGGAAGGGTAGTGAATTTATCACTGTCCGTCTGAAAAAAAGTTAGTGCATGTGGCCTTACACGCGTGATAGTAGTAATTGTATATCGCGCGACGCGTGTTTAGTGTTGCACGAGTTCGGCTTTATGCCTCTCCCTTCTCTCTATCCTTTAGTCCATCTGTCTTTAGTTACGCCGTGTATAAAATGGAATGAATGAAATATTAAAATTAGGTCATTGATCCGCTTGGTATCTCAATGTTTTTCCAAGAAATACAGCACACGTTTCATTGAAGAACGCGGGTAATAATATAGTAGGCTTTTACTATCAACGTGAAAGCGTTACAATTTGCCGACGAAGTAGAAAACAAGGGGGATTTCGAGTACAGTCATTGTGACAGCACTGTTATTTTACCATTGCTCTTTTCTTTATTAAATGTATTTGTTAGGCTTTACATTTACCTTTTAATTTATATATGTGGATTAGAATATTTCACGACACCTCCCCTCTTAAAACAGACATTATATGTCAGTCCTTTATTCTATATACACATAGATAAATGTAAGTCAACTTGACTTTACTCTGCTGTGGTGCTATCATGGTTTTATGTAGTTGGGTCCATTCAGAGTAGGCACTACTCATGAAATCTGCCTCAGACTTCTACAACCAATAATATATTTCGGTTATGTTACTGAACAGCCGCAAGTGTGAGTGCTTGTCTTAATGCTGCTTCGCAACCCGTATTCACCATTTCTCTTCTCTGAGTCTGCGCAATGACATGTCCAGAGAACATTATATTTCCCTCAAAATGTACTTTATGAGGAGATAACATATACCTGGTGATAGCAGAGTTTTCGTAGTGGATCCCATAATCTTCTTATTATCCTGTATGAAACATTCGGAATATCCTCAATCAAAGAGGCAACTCAGGGATTCATTACGTTCCTCCGAAATGTTTACATCCAACAATTTTCTCATCATTCTAGAGAAGACACTAGGCGCATTCTTCAATCCAAATGGCAATCTATTAAACTCATAGTGTCCTTCTGAGGTACTAAAGGCTAGGTATGGTCTAACCTCAGGCTTTACTGGAATCTGATAGTATCCTTTACTCAGATCTACTTTTGAGAAATATTTAGCTTTATTTAGTCTGGCAAACAGCTGATTTGTATCCGGCAATGGATCCACCTGTCCTTCTGTAATAGCATTCAGTCTCCTGTAATCTATACAGAGTCTATGTTCTCCAGAGGGCTTCCTTAAGAGTACAACACCGGAACTATACGAAGATTCACTGTGCGAAATAATTCCTTCCTTCAACAGATAGTCTATCTCTTCCTTCAAAGCTTTCTCCTTAGCAAACGGAATCGAATATGGTTTCATACAGACAGGTGTGGGGTCTATCATTTTCATATCATATTCCAATAGGTTTGTATGCCCTGGTCGGTCTGTTAACACCTCTGCATGATTATTTAGAACCTGTTGCACTCTCTCTTTCTGAGTTTTCGTTAAATGTGTACTGATTTTCACCTGTGCTGCTGTCTCACAGGGGTGTAATGGATATTCAAATGATGAAAGTGGTTCCTTTTTCATCTCCATGGCGATGGACAAGGTCAACAAGTGTGTCTCTTCCTGATGTTCTCTTTCCAAATATTTCTTCAGGAGATTCACATGATAGATTTTTTCTTTCCCCTTCTTATCTATCTTATAATTTGTTCTAGACACCTTCTCTAGAACTGTATATGGACCCTGCCATCCAATTTGTAACTTATTCTGACTCCCGGGCAAAAGAAGCAGTACTTTCTCTCCCACAGCCAAATTTCTGTCTTTCGCCTTCCTGTTATAATAAGCAGCATGTTTCTTCCTGGCTTGTTTCAAATTTTCATTGGCAAGTTTCCAGCCAGTTTTTAAACGAGTGGTCAGCTCATTCACATATTGGTATGAAGATGTAATGTTTTCCTCTGCCTTTTCATCAGTCCACGTTCTTAACAAAGCTACATATGGACCTTTAATTGTGTGGACCTATTTGTCCATGCACCGGTATGGTCTCTTCCACTCGAAGCTCTATAGTGATGATTTTTCTTCCCAGAATTATCATTCACAAAACGACCGCTACCAATTTTTTTCTTGGGGCTGTCTCCCCACTTAAAATTCTTGATGAGAGATTTCCTCTCTACATCCTCTTCCTCCAGTTTGTTTAAGTCCGATTGAGGGATTTTCGGCTTATCCTGGGGTAAGACCTCTTTTTGCACTCTCCGCATAGTGGCCATTGTAAAACAGTTAAGTGAAGCTTGTCCGTGAAAAGGGGCTTCCCATTCCATTTGGTCCACTTTATCAAATCTATTTTTCTTTTTTATTATCAGGCCTAATTTTGCCCCGTGGCGTGTCCAGGTCCTGATCCATGTTCCCACTTGTGGGTGTTCCCTCATGTGCTATGCTACACCTTTCTACAAAATTCTCAATGCCCCATCTTGCTTTGGGCCAATAATAATTGTGAGCCACCTTTTGAATGATGGTACCTATCTTCTCATGGTCCCCATCTGGTTTCACATGTAGGCTCCTTATTAAGTCTGCCCTATATCTTTTAGGAAGTACCAGTTGTCCCTGACCTTTGGATCTAGCTCCAGTCTTCCTATACATCAACTTGTTTTTCATGTAAAAATCTCCCTTGCCTGGAGTTGTATGACAAGTTGACAATTTTCTGAAACAAGGCTTGAGTGTTTTATCCCCAGCCTGTGCCTTCCTCATCTCTTCTGGAGTGGTATCCAACATAATATCCTCCTCCTGTCTTGAGGTCGACCTGACCTGAAGGGTTGCCATATACACAGGTTTCCTTCTGCAACGGTCAGTGTCATGATTGTCCATCTGACAATTCTTACACCACCTTTTTCCTTGGTTGAAAGATTTTCTTTCATCATATTTCCTTTCATCGAATTGTGGGAATTTATTTTTATTTTCATACCGTGGCCTATCAAATTGGTGCTTACCTTTGTTTTGATCCCTAGGATCAAATTTATTAAAGTTCTGTGGTGCCCTAAAGTTATCCACTTGTTTCTTTTTATTACCTGTTACCTCTGCTTGAGCTGCTTGATACCTTTCAGCAACATTTAGCAACTCACCCAGCCTCTCTGCACCTTGTTCCATGAGAAACTTTCTCAGGTCTGGAGCCATGGACTCTCTTAATTGCTCTATAAGGACCATTTCCTTAAGATCTTGGGTTTTCCCCAAAGAAGTCCATTTCTCCAAGTATGTCTCTATTCGTGCAGAGAACTGGTGATAGGTTTCACCTGACAGTAGTTTAGCATTCCTAAATTTTTTCCTATAAAATTCTGCATTCTTTTCATATCTTAACAAAAGAGCCTGCTTTAGCATGTCATAATTTTCCTGATCACCTCTGCTCATTTTTGCAAAAACTTCATAAGCTGCCCCACGAAGTCCTTGAGATAACTTTAAGCTCCACCTTTCTCTCTCTAACCCATACGTGGTAGCTAATAGTTCATACCTATTTAGATAGCTCTCTATATCATCGTCTTTCTCAACAAAATGATCTAAATGAAAATTCATAGCTGAGGTTGAGGCTCCCTGGCTAGCAGTGGCATCAGAGGCAAAGGGACTGGCACCATTTTCAGGAGCATGGCCTTGAAACTCAAACTCCCTTAGTCGTAACTCATGTTCCCTTTGTAATCTCTTCTCCTCCTTTTCTGCTTCCCTTTCTGCAGCTAATCTCTTCTCTTCTCTTTCTGCAGCTAATTTCTTCTCTTCCCTTTCTGCAGCTAATTTCTTCTCTTCCCTTTCTGCAGCTAATTTCTTCTCTTCCCTTTCTGCAGCTAATTTCTTCTCTTCCCTTTCTGCAGTCAATCTTCTTTCTTCTGCTTCCAATTTCTTAGCCTCAGCCTCAATCTGCAACCTCTTAGTCTCAGCCTCAGCCTCAAATTGTAACTTCTTAATTTCCGTTTCAGCCTCTAACTTTCTTTCGGCTTCAAACCTTCTTTCTTCGCGTTCAATAAATTTGTCACATTCCGTAGTGACATAGGCAACCATAACTTGCCCATCTAATCCTAACTCTTTTGCAGTCTGAACAGCAGCAGATCGAAATTTGGCCAGGTCCGCCATTGTCTATCAGGTAAATTTATACAATGTCTAACCAACAATTCAATCTCTAAATATATATCTAATGGACAACACAGGCACCGTGAGCTCAACCTTATTTAATTCCACCCAAGGATACCTTTTAATTCTTATATTCCCTGAAGTGAATTACCCCCAATATTTTTAATAGTGAAAGATTCAAAATCCCAAGAGCGAGACCCCAATATATGTGGTGAAGTGGGATGTTATAAATATTTATATGGGACTTAGTGTACTGACTGAGATCAGCTGTGAAGGTATCTATATCTAATAAGAGTAGTGTATTATAGATAACCTTACTTGCTGCCACATATATATATATCTCAGTCAGAATTATTCTGGACTAGTGTGATGACTACGTTGTATGTCTAGGGTATGTGTATGATGAAGTGTAAGTCATAACAACAACAGACAGATAAACAATTTAATTTATTCCACCACACTTGACAACACTGTGACACTCACATACATAAAACACTTTACAAGGATATCTTAAAGGAGTCACTGATAACTTTTCAAATAACAATATGTATTCATTGCTGTCATGAATGAATATGTGTCCTGATTCAAATACAAAGGGAACCAGGAATCACAATCAATTTTAATTACAAGTTATATGTACAGAATTTCTCAATATGAATATTGTAGTGACATATATTATTAAGAGTATCCTATGTGTGTCAGTTGTGTAGTAGTAATATGAGGTAATACTGGTTTTGTTTTGTTCAAGCTTTGTTGGTATTTGTCATCATGACTTCAATAGTTTGTCTTTATTGGAACTCGTATTGGAGATGTTCTAAGTTCCTGATATTAAAACAATTTACTTCCCCTCTTAAGTTTATGTTACAATGTTATTTTAAGATGGGGTACATAATTTTGAGCTCAGCTGGCCACATCAGCTTATCTTGCGTGATGGCGGCAGGAAAAGACTCCTCTGCTCGATTTCTCCCCTGTGCTCTGGAGACACCTCACTGATAGCTAAATGGACCAAGGAGTATGCTGTCCGACTCTGGATTCAGCAAAGCTCTGACCAGGTGCTGCTCAATAACGTGAAGACCACGGTCCCTGAAAACAAGAAGGATGTACCTTCTACTTCATAACTAATTGATACTCTAGTTCTACATTGAGCACAATACATCACAAACATTGAGTTCAGGCGTTAGGCCAACTGTCAGCTTCATCTGAAATACTTTATACCAGTATTAACCTCCTTAATGGTTACTACGCCTCTGCAATTCCAGCATTATTTCTTTCTAGTCAATCATCTAGGTGTCAGTGTACTGTTTGGCCATTCCATGCCGTTTTACTTTCCTCCGACACCTTCTGTTCAGGCTGGAGCATTATAGGCTTTACATCATGTTTGTTACTGAACTACACATATATACAGGCATAAATTAACAATTCACATTCAATTTTCATTAAAAGATACTGAATGTTTCAAGCTTACCACAATTCATGGAATAAACACAGATACGTTGACTAGCAATGAATTCTGGCACAAATTCCCATCTGCTTATGTTCTAGGCTTTTATTTTAGCAAAAATATGAGCTGGCTTCAACGCACTGTTGCTTTATCAAGCTTATTTGAACTAGTGGTCTCGAACTAACGCTCCTAAGTGATTATATCAGCGAGTCTGGCCAATGGAGCCACGTTTCGACAAGTGTTTGAAAAAATTTCACCTTCCTACGTCTCCCCTAACAACCAAGGATAGCATTTATAGTCCGACTAATCGTGTTTAGCCTTACATATCATTCCAGCCAATCAGTTCAAATGTAACTTGTGGCCCATTTCCCGTACAATGAAGGTTTAAAAAATCTACCACTGAGCGATTCTGATTTTGGGTGTTGTCTGACAGCACCATCATTTTATTTTGGCTATAACTTGTTAATTCCTAGACTATTTGCGTAACGTTTTACATATCCTTTGTCAGCAAGCCCTAAGGAACCCAAATATACAAATTTAAAAGAGCTAAGTGGCTGCGTTCAAAATATGCAATTTCTTCTACCTCCTGTTTCGAAGATGTGCTGTCTGGGTACTGTAATGTTTTCAAACGTAAACCCATCTATTGTCATCTTTGCTAATAAGCGTTTTCCAGGTTTTTTAAAACCTAACTCTGGGAAGGGTAGTGAATTTATCACTGTCCGTCTGAAAAAAAGTTAGTGCATGTGGCCTTACACGCGTGATAGTAGTAATTGTATATCGCGCGACGCGTGTTTAGTGTTGCACGAGTTCGGCTTTATGCCTCTCCCTTCTCTCTATCCTTTAGTCCATCTGTCTTTAGTTACGCCGTGTATAAAATGGAATGAATGAAATATTAAAATTAGGTCATTGATCCGCTTGGTATCTCAATGTTTTTCCAAGAAATACAGCACACGTTTCATTGAAGAACGCGGGTAATAATATAGTAGGCTTTTACTATCAACGTGAAAGCGTTACAATTTGCCGACGAAGTAGAAAACAAGGGGAATTTCGAGTACAGTCATTGTGACAGCACTGTTATTTTACCATTGCTCTTTTCTTTATTAAATGTATTTGTTAGGCTTTACATTTACCTTTTAATTTATATATGTGGATTAGAATATTTCACGACAGAAGTGTAAGTCAAAACAACAACAGACAGATAAACAATTTAATTTATTCCACTACACTTGACAACACTGTGACACTCACATACATAAAACACTCTACAAGGATATCTTAAAGGAGTCACTGATAACTTTTCAAATAACAATATGTATTCATTGCTGTCGTGAATGAATATGTGTCCTGATTCAAATACAAAGGGAACCAGGAATCACAATCAATTTTAATTACAAGTTATATGTACAGAATTTCTCAATATGAATATTGTAGTGACATATATTATTAAAAGTATCCTATGTGTGTCAGTTGTGTAGTAGTAATATGAGGTAATACTGGTTTTGTTTTGTTCAAGCTCTGTTGGTATTTGTCATCATGACTTCAATAGTTTGTCTTTATTGGAACTAGTATTGGAGATGTTCTCAGTTCCTGATATTAAAACAATTTACTTCCCCTCTTAAGTTTATGTTACAATGTTATTTTAAGATGGGGGTACATAATTTTGAGCTCAGCTGGCCACATCAGCTTATCTTGCGTGATGGCGGCAGGAAAAGACTCCTCTGCTCGATTTCTCCCCTGTGCTCTGGAGACACCTCACTGATAGCTAAATGGACCAAGGAGTATGCTGTCCGACTCTGGATTCAGCAAAGCTCTGACCAGGTGCTGCTCAATACCATCAAGACCACGGTCCCTGAAAACAAGAAGGATGTACCTTCTACTTCATAACTAATTGATACTCTAGTTCTACACTGAGCACAATACATCACAAACATTGAGTTCAGAGCGTTAGGCCAACTGTCAGCTTCATCTGAAATACTTTATACCAGTATTAACCTCCTTAATGGTTACCACGCCTCTGCACTTCCAGCATTATTTCTGTCTAATCAATCATCTAGGTGTCAGTGTACTGTTTGGCCATTCCATGCAGTTTTACTTTCCTCCGACACCTTCTGTTCAGGCTGGAGCATTATAGGCTTTACATCATGTTTGCTACTGAACTACTCATATATACAGGCATAAATTAACAATTCACATTCAATTTTCATTAAAAGATACTGAATGTTTCAAGCTTACCACAATTCATAGAATTAAACACAGATACGTTGACCAGCAATGAATTCTGGCACAATTACTGGCACAAATTCCCATCTGCTTATGTTCCAGGCTTTGATTTGGCAAAAATATGAGCTGGCTTCAACGCACTGTTGCTTTATCAAGCTTATTTGAACTAGTGGTCTCGAACTAACGCTCCTAAGTGATTATATCAGCGAGTCTGGCCAATGGAGCCACATTTCGACAAGTGTTTGAAAAATTTTTACCTTCCTACGTCTCCCCTAACAACCAAAGATAGTATTTATAGTCCGACCAATCGTGTTTAGTCTTATATTTGTTGCGCTCCAATCAATTTGGAGTTTACATGGTAGGCTATTTCCGTACGTAAGGTTTTTTCAAACACGTTATAAAAAAATTTTATGAGCAGAAATGATTTCATGCTGTCAGGCATCCCCAATATTTTATTTTGGTTATAACTTGTTAATTCCTAGACTATTTGCGTAACGTTTTACATATTCTTTGTCAGCAAGCCCTAAGGAACCCAAATATACCAATTTAAAAGAGCTACGTGGCTGCGTTCAAAATATGCAATTTCTTCTACCTCCTGTTTCGAAGATGTGCTGTCTGGGTACTGTAATGTTTTCAAACGTAAACCCATCTATTGTCATCTTTCCTTATAAGCGTTTTTCGTGATTTTACAACCTAACTCTGGGAAGGGTAGTGAATTTATCACTGTCCGTCTGAAAAAAAGTTAGTGCATGTGGCCTTACACGCGTGATAGTAGTAATTGTGTATCGCGTTACGCTTGTTGGGGTGGCATTAATAGCGAGACGCGTGTTTAATTTTGCATGCGTTCGGCTTTCTGCCTCTCCCCTCTCTCTATCCTTTAGTCCATCTGTTCGTTCGTTTTGGTAACGCAGTATAATTAATGTTAGGATTAATTTAGGTCATTACGCAGTCTGCCTCTCAATGTTTTTCTTAGAAATGCAATACCCGTTTTAATGTGTTGTGGAAACGCTTGTATTTATGCAGTGGCTTATATTTAACGTGGAAACGTTACAATTTGCAGACGAAGCATAAAACAAAGGGGATTTCGAGTACATTCCTTGTGACAGCACTGTTATTTTACCATTGCTCTTTTCTTTATTATATGTATTTATTAGGCTTTATATTTACCTGATAATTTATATATGTGGATTAGAATATTTCACGACACCTCCCCTCTTAAAACAGACATTATATGTCAGTCCTTTATTCTATATACACATAGATAAATGTAAGTCAACTTGACTTTACTCTGCTGTGGTGCTATCATGGTTTTATGTAGTTGGGTCCATTCAGAGTAGGCACTACTCATGAAATCTGCCTCAGACTTCTACAACCAATAATATATTTCGGTTATGTTACTGAACAGCCGCAAGTGTGAGTGCTTGTCTTAATGCTGCTTCGCAACCCGTATTCACCATTTCTCTTCTCTGAGTCTGCGCACTGACATGTCCAGAGAACATTATATTTCCCTCAAAATGTACGTTATGAGGAGATAACATATACCTGGTGATAGCAGAGTTTTCGTAGTGGATCCCATAATCTTCTTATTATCCTGTATGAAACATTCGGAATATCCTCAATCAAAGAGGCAACTCAGGGATTCATTACGTTCCTCCGAAATGTTTACATCCAACAATTTTGTCTGATCTCAGGTTTTACTGGAATCTGATATTATCCTTTACTCAGATCCACCCTTGAGAAATATTTAGCCTTATTTAACTGGCAACCAGCTGATTTGTATCCGGCAATGGATCCACCTGTCCTTCTGTAATAGCATTCAGTCTCCTGTAATCTATACAGGGTCTATGTTCTCCAGAGGGCTTCCTTAAGAGTACAACACCGGAACTATATGAGGATTCACTGTGTGAAATAATTCCCTCCTTCAATAGATAGTCTATCTCTTCCTTCAAAGCTTTCTCCTTAGCAAACGGAATCGAATATGGTTTCATACAGACAGGTGTGGGGTCTATCAGTTTCATATCATATTCCAATGGGTTTGTATGCCCTGGTCGGTCTGTTAACACCTCTGCATGATTATTTAGAACCTGTTGCACTCTCTCTTTCTGAGTTTTCGTTAAATGTGTACTGATTTTCACCTGTGCTGCTGTCTCACAGGGGTGTAATGGATACTCAAATGATGAAAGTGGTTCCTTTTTCATCTCCATGGCGATGGACAAGGTCAACAAGTGTGTCTCTTCCTGATGTTCTCTTTCCAAATATTTCTTCAGGAGATTCACATGATAGATTTTTTCTTTCCCCTTCTTATCTATCTTATAATTTGTTCTAGACACCTTCTCTAGAACTGTATATGGACCCTGCCATCCAATTTGTAACTTATTCTGACTCCCGGGCAAAAGAAGCAGTACTTTCTCTCCCACAGCCAAATTTCTGTCTTTCGCTTTCCTGTTATAATAGGCAGCATGTTTCTTCCTGGCTTGTTTCAAATTTTCATTGGCAAGTTTCCAGCCAGTTTTTAAACGAGTGGTCAGCTCATTCACATATTGGTATGAAGATGTAATGTTTTCCTCTGCCTTTTCATCAGTCCACGTTCTTAACAAAGCTACATATGGACCTTTAATTTTGTGGACCTATTTGTCCATGCACCGGTATGGTCTCTTCCACTCGAAGCTTTATAGTGATGATTTTTCCTCCCAGAATTATCATGCATAAAACGACCGCTACCAATTTTTCTTTTGGGGCTTTCTCCCCACTTAAAATTCTTGATGAGAGATTTCCTCTCTACATCCTCTTCCTCCAGTTTGTTTAAGTCCGATTGAGGGATTTTCGGCTTATCCTGGGGTAAGACATCTTTTTGCACTCTCCGCATAGTGGGCATTGTAAAACAGTTAAGTGAAGCTTGTCCGTGAAAAGGGGCTTCCCATTCCATTTGGTCCACTTTATCAAATCTATTTTTCTTTTTATTATCAGGCCTAATTTTGCCCCGTGGCGTGTCCAGGTCCTGATCCATGTTCCCACTTGTGGGTGTTCCCTCATGTGCTATGCTACACCTTTCTACAAAATTCTCAATGTCCCATCTTGCTTTGGGCCAATAGTAATTGTGAGCCACCTTTTGAATGATGGTACCTATCTTCTCATGGTCCCCATCTGGTTTCACATGTAGGCTCCTTATTAAGTCTGCCCTATATCTTTTAGGAAGTACCAGTTGTCCCTGACCTTTGGATCTAGCTCCAGTCTTCCTATACATCAACTTGTTTTTCATGTAAAAATCTCCCTTGCCTGGAGTTGTATGACAAGTTGACAATTTTCTGAAACAAGGCTTGAGTGTTTTATCCCCAGCCTGTGCCTTCCTCATCTCTTCTGGAGTGGTATCCAACATAATATCCTCCTCCTGTCTTGAGGTCGACCTGACCTGAAGGGTTGCCATATACACAGGTTTCCTTCTGCAACGGTCAGTGTCATGATTGTCCATCTGACAATTCTTACACCACCTTTTTCCTTGGTTGAAAGATTTTCTTTCACCATATTTCCTTTCATCGAATTGTGGGAATTTATTTTTATTTTCATACCGTGGCCTATCAAATTGGTGCTTACCTTTGTTTTGATCCCTAGGATCAAATTGATTAAAGTTCTGTGGTGCCCTAAAGTTATCCACTTGTTTCTTTTTATTACCTGTTACCTCTGCTTGAGCTGCTTGATACCTTTCAGCAACATTTAGCAACTCACCCAGCCTCTCTGCACCTTGTTCCATGAGAAACTTTCTCAGGTCTGGAGCCATGGACTCTCTTAATTGCTCTATAAGGACCATTTCCTTAAGATCTTGGGTTTTCCCCAGAGAAGTCCATTTCTCCAAGTATGTCTCTATTCGTGCAGAGAACTGATGATAGGTTTCACCTGACAGTAGTTTAGCATTCCTAAATTTTTTCCTATAAAATTCTGCATTCTTTTCATACCTTAACAAAAGAGCCTGCTTTAGCATGTCATAATTTTCCTGATCACCTCTGCTCATTTTTGCAAAAACTTCATAAGCTGCCCCACGAAGTCCTTGAGATAACTTTAAGCTCCACCTTTCTCTCTCTAACCCATACGTGGTAGCTAATAGTTCATACCTATTTAGATAGCTCTCTATATCATCGTCTTTCTCAACAAAATGATCTAAATGAAAATTCATAGCTGAGGTTGAGGCTCCTTGGCTAGCAGTGGCATCAGAGGCAAAGGGACTGGCACCATTTTCAGGAGCATGGCCCTGAAACTCAAACTCCCTTAGTCGTAACTCATGTTCCCTTTGTAATCTTTTATCTTCTGCTTCCCTTTCTGCAGTCAATCTTCTTTCTTCTGCTTCCCTTTCTGCAGCTAATTTCTTCTCTTCCCTTTCTGCAGCTAATTTCTTCTCTTCTCTTTCTGCAGCTAATTTCTTCTCTTCCCTTTCTGCAGCTAATTTCTTCTCTTTCTGCAGCTAATTTCTTCTCTTCTCTTTCTGCAGCCTGTCTTCTTTCCTCGGCTTCCCTTTCTGCAGCTAATCTTTTGTCTTCTCTTTCTGCTTCCAATTTCTTAGCCTCAGCCTCAATCTGCAACCTCTTAATTTCTTTTTCAGCCTCTAACTTTCTTTCGGCTTCAAACCTTCTTTCTTCGCGTTCAATAAATTTGTCACATTCCGTAGTAACATAGGCAACCATAACTTGCCCATCTAATCCTAACTCTTTTGCAGTCTGAACAGCAGCAGATCGAAATTTGGCCAGGTCCGCCATTGTCTATCAGGTAAATTTATACAATGTCTAACCAACAATTCAATCTCTAAATATATATCTAATGGACAACACAGGCACCGTGAGCTCAACCTTATTTAATTCCACCCAAGGATACCTTTTAATTCTTATATTCCCTGAAGTGAATTACCCCCAATATTTGTAATAGGTAAAGATTCAAAATCCCAAGAGCGAGACCCCAATATATGTGGTGAAGTGGGATGTTATAAATATTTATAGGGGACTTAGTGTACTGACTGAGATCAGCTGTGAAGGTATATATATATCTAATAAGAGTAGTGTATTATATATAACCTTACCTGCTGCCACATATGTATACCTCAGTCAGAATTATTCTGGAATAGTGTGATGACTACGTTATATGTCTAGGGTATGTGTATGATGAAGTGTAAGTCAAAACAACAACAGACAGATAAACAATTTAATTTATTCCACTACACTTGACAACACTGTGACACTCACATACATAAAACACTCTACAAGGATATCTTAAAGGAGTCACTGATAACTTTTCAAATAACAATATGTATTCATTGCTGTCATGAATGAATATGTGTCCTGATTCAAATACAAAGGGAACCAGGAATCACAATCAATTTTAATTACAAGTTATATGTACAGAATTTCTCAATATGAATATTGTAGTGACATATATTATTAAAAGTATCCTATGTGTGTCAGTTGTGTAGTAGTAATATGAGGTAATACTGGTTTTGTTTTGTTCAAGCTCTGTTGGTATTTGTCATCATGACTTCAATAGTTTGTCTTTATTGGAACTAGTATTGGAGATGTTTTCAGTTCCTGATATTAAAACAATTTACTTCCCCTCTTAAGTTTATGTTACAATGTTATTTTAAGATAGGGGTACATAATTTTGAGCTCAGCTGGCCACATAAGCTTATCTTGCGTGATGGCGGCAGGAAAAGACTCCTCTGCTCGATTTCTCCCCTGTGCTCTGGAGACACCTCACTGATAGCTAAATGGACCAAGGAGTATGCTGTCCGACTCTGGATTCAGCAAAGCTCTGACCAGGTGCTGCTCAATACCATCAAGACCACGGTCCCTGAAAACAAGAAGGATGTACCTTCTACTTCATAACTAATTGATACTCTAGTTCTACACTGAGCACAATACATCACAAACATTGAGTTCAGAGCGTTAGGCCAACTGTCAGCTTCATCTGAAATACTTTATACCAGTATTAACCTCCTTAATGGTTACCACGCCTCTGCACTTCCAGCATTATTTCTGTCTAATCAATCATCTAGGTGTCAGTGTACTGAACTCCGCCAATGCCGGTCCCAAGCCCGGATGAAAAAGGAGGAGGGCGGCCTGCATGGAGGCCGTAAGGAGGCAGCCCCTCCACCATGCAAAGGCACAACAGGCCAATCACCTGTTTGCTTTAAATTATGATTACGCGAACTACAAGAGAGAAAACCGGACTGATTCTAAAGGCGACGAACTGGAACGGACTACGGACTACGACTTATGGAACTTGGAACACAAGAAGTATAAATGGGAAGGAAGAGGAGCTGGTGGAAGAGATGAGGAAAGCAAAACTAGAAATCCTGGCTATAACGGAAACGAAGAAAAAAGGACAAGGAGTCATGGATCTCGATGGCAACACGTTGCTCTACAGTGGTGTACCCATATCTGAAAGAGCTAAAGGGGGCGTGGGTTGCATTGTGGCCCAAAATCAAAAAGATAGTATCAAGGGATGGAACTTTGTCTCGGAGCGCATTATGGTTGTAAAACTAAAAGAAGGAGAAACCATAGTCAACCTGGTCATAGTGTATGGGCCAAATGAGGATGAGAGAGCAGAGGTCAAGGAGGAATTCTTCGAGCTGCTTCAAAGGACAGTGGATAACTGCCTAGATGAAGTTATTATGCTCGGAGATTTTAATGCCAGAGTTGGAAATGACCATGCTAGATGGGGTGGAGTTATCGGAAGATATGGAGAAGATACTGTCAATGACAATGGAAAGCGACTCCTTAGATTCTGCAGTGAGCAGAATCTGATCATTACAAACACAAAGTTTCCCCATAAGCGCATACATGCATACACTAGATGTGAACCAACCAAGAATGAGAAGTCAGTGATCGACTATGCCATTGTTCGGAGAAGCTCATTCAGATATGTCCGAGATGCAAGAGTCTGGAGGGGGCCAGAGATTGGAAGTGATCACTACCTGCTAACAATCAAAAGAACAACTGAAAGAGTTGCTCAGCCTAGGAACTGCCCAACATCACGTAAGAAACCAAGTAAACGAGCAGGAGAAATGAGCATTAGGACCTACAAGCTGAGAGAGCCAGAAATTAAGACCAGATATCAGGGGCTTATTGCTACAGCAGTGAGCAACACAGAAGAACGACCTGATGACTTGGAAACCCTCTGGAATAAATTCAAGGATATCATAAAGACAGCTGCTGCAGAAGCATGCGGTGAAGTCCGACTTGGGAACCAGAGAAAGAGGACACCTTGGTGGACAGAGGAAGTCAAAGAGAAAATAAGAGAGAAGAAAATGGCATGGAAACAATACTTAGGAGCTAAAAACACAACAGGACAAATGGAAAAATATAGAGAATATGTGACACTCAGAACAGAAGCAAAGAACAAAGTGCTAGCAGCAAAACAGAAGTCCTGGGAAGAATTTGGAGAAAAGCTAGAAAAAGATGCACAAGAAAACCAGAAATTGTTCTATAAGACCCTAAAGAACATGAGGAAAGAAAAACAATGCCCTCTCAAATTTATAAAGGACAAGCAAGGCAAATTGCTTACTGCCCCGAAGGAAATAATGGAAAGATGGAAAGAATATTTCTCAGAACTCCTGGATGGTGAGCATGATGAAGCATCAGAAATGATAACCACTGACACAGAAGAGGAAACCAATGATGGTGAAGATGACATAAAGATGGAAGAACTGAGGGCAGCACTAGAGAAAATCAAGATGGGCAAAGCAGCAGGGCATGATGGTATAACACCAGAAATGGTTAAGTACATGGGAGCATCAGGCGACCTATTACTCTTAAAGGTCCTACAGGCAGCATGGTGCAACAAGACCATACCAAAGGATTGGGAGATTGCCATCATAACACCAATTTTCAAAAAGGGTGACAATCGACAATGTGGAAACCATAGAGGCATATCCCTTCTCAGTGTCCCTGGTAAAATCTACTCTAGAATCCTAGAGCAGAGACTCCGACGCCTAGCTGAGCCACAATTGGATGAGGTCCAGTGCGGATTCCGAGCAAACCGAAGTACTCAAGACCTAATCTTCACACTCAGACAGCTGAGTGAAAAGGCCCTTGAGTATAAGAGTGAGATCCATCTTTGTTTCATAGATCTGGAAAAGGCGTTTGACAGGGTCCCCTGGAGCAAACTTTGGGACTGTTTGGCAAGGAAGAATATTCCAGCACCTCTGATTCATGCTATACAGAGCTTCTACAAGTCTTGCAGAAATTATGTGAGGACAGCAAACCATAAGTCAGAAGAGTTCAGGACCACCACTGGTGTAAGACAAGGTGATATCCTATCACCTTACCTCTTCATACTCCTTATGGACGATGTCATCAAGGCATGTAAGGAGAGAACAAGAAAGTATTCAGTGGGGTACTGGAAGATGAGACAGGTCTATATTTCGGAGCTGGCATTTGCTGATGATGTTGCCCTGATTGCTAAATCAGAGGCACATCTCCAATCCAACCTGCAAGTCTGGAAGGAAGAGCTGGAGAAGAGAGGGATGGTCATAAGCAGCTCTAAAACAAAATCCATGGTGATATCACGAGAAGAAAGAAAACATCAGATTAAGTTGGGAGAACAGGTCCTGGAGCAGGTCGACCACTTTAAATATCTCGGAGCTATTATAGACCGAAAGGGAGGCATCAAAGAAGAGTTGGCCACTCGGAAAGCAGCGGCTGGGAGACTTTTTCAGGCCATAAATCGTGGATTCCTCAGCAAGAAAGAGGTTGGTAAGAAATCGAAGATGGCTGTATACCGCTCCACCTATGTCCCAGTCTTGACATATGGATGCGAGTCGTGGGCAATGACTACAACCCACAAAAGCCAGATCCAAACCTCAGAAATGAGGTATCTGAGGAAAGTGGTTGAAGTAACAAGAAGAGACATGGTCCGCAACCAGACGATCCGTCAAGGCCTAAAATCCCATCCGCTGCAGACCCAAATAGAACAGTCCCAACTAAGATGGTTTGGCCATGTCTGCAGAATGGGAGAAGATCGGCTACCACGACAAGCATGGGAAACAAAGAGCCAGGGATCCAGACCTCCAGGACGACCCAGAGTCCGCTGGGAGGACAACATTAGAAAATCTTTGAAGGACCGAGGACTAGAATGGAACCAGGCCAGGAAGAAGACATCTGATAGAATGGTCTGGCGCTCTCTCTTCCAAACCTCTACACCTCACGGTAGAAGGGGAATGACTAAGTAAGTAAGTAAGTCAGTGTACTGTTTGGCCATTCCATGCAGTTTTACTTTCCTCCGACACCTTCTGTTCAGGCTGGAGCATTATAGGCTTTACATCATGTTTGCTACTGAACTACTCATATATACAGGCATAAATTAACAATTCACATTCAATTTTCATTAAAAGATACTGAATGTTTCAAGCTTACCACAATTCATAGAATTAAACACAGATACGTTGACCAGCAATGAATTCTGGCACAATTACTGGCACAAATTCCCATCTGCTTATGTTCCAGGCTTTGATTTGGCAAAAATATGAGCTGGCTTCAACGCACTGTTGCTTTATCAAGCTTATTTGAACTAGTGGTCTCGAACTAACGCTCCTAAGTGATTATATCAGCGAGTCTGGCCAATGAAGCCAAATTTCGACAAGTGTTTGAAAAAATTTTACCTTCCTACGTCTCCCCTAACAACCAAAGATAGTATTTATAGTCCGACCAATCGTGTTTAGTCTTATATTTGTTGCGCTCCAATCAATTTGGAGTTTACATGGTAGGCTATTTCCGTACGTAAGGTTTTTTCAAACACGTTATAAAAAAATTTTATGAGCAGAAATGATTTCATGCTGTCAGGCATCCCCAATATTTTATTTTGGTTATAACTTGTTAATTCCTAGACTATTTGCGTAACGTTTTACATATTCTTTGTCAGCAAGCCCTAAGGAACCCAAATATACCAATTTAAAAGAGCTACGTGGCTGCGTTCAAAATATGCAATTTCTTCTACCTCCTGTTTCGAAGATGTGCTGTCTGGGTACTGTAATGTTTTCAAACGTAAACCCATCTATTGTCATCTTTCCTTATAAGCGTTTTTTTTTTCGTGATTTTACAACCTAACTCTGGGAAGGGTAGTGAATTTATCACTGTCCGTCTGAAAAAAAGTTAGTGCATGTGGCCTTACACGCGTGATAGTAGTAATTGTGTATCGCGTTACGCTTGTTGGGGTGGCATTAATAGCGAGACGCGTGTTTAATTTTGCATGCGTTCGGCTTTCTGCCTCTCCCCTCTCTCTATCCTTTAGTCCATCTGTTCGTTCGTTTTGGTAACGCAGTATAATTAATGTTAGGATTAATTTAGGTCATTACGCAGTCTGCCTCTCAATGTTTTTCTTAGAAATGCAATACCCGTTTTAATGTGTTGTGGAAACGCTTGTATTTATGCAGTGGCTTATATTTAACGTGGAAACGTTACAATTTGCAGACGAAGCATAAAACAAAGGGGATTTCGAGTACATTCCTTGTGACAGCACTGTTATTTTACCATTGCTCTTTTCTTTATTATATGTATTTATTAGGCTTTATATTTACCTGATAATTTATATATGTGGATTAGAATATTTCACGACAGCTACCCCGCTAAACTGCTGGAAATGATAAAGTAACTCCATGAAAACATGAAGGGAACAGTCCAATATGCTGGAAGCACATCACAGACCTTTGACATACGCAGTGGCGTTAAACAAGTCTGCGTTCTGGCTCCAACCCTTTTCGGGATCTTCTTTACCTTACTCTTGAAACATGCATTCAGAGATGCAACTGAAGGAATATGCCTTCACACTAGGTCAGATGGCCGACTGTTTAATCTCGCAAGGCTGAAGGCAAAAACAAAAATCCCTTCCACTATCGGAGACTTGTTATTCGCTGATGACTCTGCAGTCGTCACTCAAAGCCAACAGGAGCTTCAGAGCTTGATGATTCGCTTCATCCAAGCATGCAAGGACTTTGGCTTCACAATAAGTCTAAAGAAAACAAATGTGCTGAGTCAGGATGTGGATGTTGCACCAGTTATCACTATCGATAACTATGAATTGGCAACGGTGCACCACTTCACATACCTGGGGTCTACTATCAACGACAAACTCTCTCGACACAGAAATTGACAGTCGCATTGGCAAAGCTGCAACTACCTTTTCCCGCCTCACAACGTGCGTTTGGGCAAACTCTAAACTCTTAACGAAGACCAAAGCTGCGCTATATAACACCTGCATCACCAGCACACTTCTATATGGCAGCGGGATATGGACAACCTATGCTAAGCAAGACAGAAGGCTCAATATTTTCCATCTACGGTGTCTACGCCACATCCTCGGTATTTCGTGGTAAGAAAAAGTGACAAATATCGAGGTATTGTCACGTGCTGGCCTTCAAGGCATGTATACACTGCTTAAACAGCGCAGACTACGCTGGCTTGGCCATGTGGCCGCATGGAAGATGGTCGCATCCCGAAAAATATCTTCTATGGACAACATGCAGATGGCAAAAGAACAGTTGGTTGACCGCAGCTGAGGTTCAAAGATGTGTGCAAGAGAGATATGATGGCACTAGACATAAATCCAGCAACCTGGGAGGATGAAGCTGCCGATCGCAGCAAGTGGCGATGCTTTCTACAGCGCAACCTCAGATTTGGGCGAAAAGAAGCTCTCACGGAAAGCAGAAGAGAGAAGAAAACGTCGACAGGAACACCAGGAAAATAAGCAGCTGAGGGCTGTCACCTCAGGGGCGCATTCCCATAGTCAGTTATGACTGAAGGGGTTATTATTATATTATAGGTGAGTTGCTTGAAAATCTCAGTGTAGATAAGTTGCTCGGAGTTCTCAGTATAGATGCGAGTTGATGTCATGATTACTGTAATGATTCTCTGTCTCTCTCTTTTCTCAGCGGCGTACATTGCCCTGTGTTCTGTCCTGCTGTGTGAGCTACTTGGTGTGGAGAGATTAACCAACGCCTTCGGGTTTGTCATCTTATTCAGGGGCGTTGCTTGTATCATGGGACCACCAATTGCAGGTGGGTTACTCGACAGCTTTGTAATTGTCATCTGTTTTTCTTTCCACGTCTCATTCTGCATCCATGTCTTGATAACAACCTTTCTGCTGTCTCTCTCTCTATGTCTCTCTCTCCCTGTCTCTGTCTGTCTGGCTCTCTCTCTCTCTCTCTTAGAATATATTATTTTAATAGAGTCATTATAAGCGTAATTAATGCTAATTAACAACCTCTCATTAATTATTCATGCCACCAGGAAGGCTGCAATAAAGCTTTCATGTTCATTCTGACTCAAATGGTTGCTGTAGCACTGTGTTTAACATGATGAAGTTGCCAACCATATCCACAACCCCCATGTTAGTCGCCTGCTACGACATGCCTAAAGGGAGTAGTGATCCTATTCTTCCACTTTCGCCCCAGAGACCCCCCAGGAAACCCATGGGGCTGGCTACTTTCAGGCCGGTATAAATTCTTGATGGTAATGGTTGTGGAAAAGTTCATGAACGTGTATACAAAAATTCGAAAGCAGAAATAGAGAAGTTAAGAAGCCGGAAAATTCCACGTGATAAGAAGTCTGCACCTCTTGAGATCAGCAGACAAAAACTGCCCTTTCCATTGGTGACCTGCTCACACGGTTAACCAATCACCGCCTTGGAAATCTACTAACACTATGTAGTGCACCGTTTGCGCAGATGAGGAACAAATCTCTGCTTAAATCGCTGGAAAAACTGTGAAGAGAAAAGCAGATATCTACCTACAACATTCGTTGACCTTATACAGGCGTTTAACATGACATCCATGAGTACCTTACGACAATATTGGTAGAATTCAGGTACCCGCCCAAAGTTTATTTAAACACTTCTAGAAATTGAATGATCGCCTTTGTACTGAATTATCAGGAAACATCGGACTCATTTCTAGTCACAAGATGCAAGAAATAAAGACATGTTACGTTTTCACACGTTTAGAGTGTTGGTCACTACCAATTTGTTGAATGTAGTATAAAGTATTGATAGCAGCTCTAACATTAAATGTTAACCACCAGGTTGGTAAATATAGTCTAAAATAGTGATAGAAGTTCTTACATCTAATAATTACTACTGACTTGATGAATACAGTCTAAAGTGGTGATAGACGTTCTTACATCAAATGTTCACTACTAAATTGATGAATGCAGTCTAAAGTGGTGATAGACGTTCTTACATCAAATATTCACTACTGACTTGATGAATACAGTCTAAAGTGGTGATAGAAGTTCTTGCATCAAACGTTCGCTACTGAATTGATGAATGCAGTCTAAAGTAGTGTTAGAAGAAATTACATACAATTTTCACTACCAAGTTGATGAGTGCAGCCTTTAGTAGTGATAGAAGCTCTTATATCAAATGTTCACTACCAAGGTGATGAATGTAGTCTAAAGTAGGGATAGCATGACTTACATGAAATATTCACTACCAAGTTGATAAATATAATGTAAAGTAGTGATAGAATCACTTACATCAAATGCAATACGGGTGCGACCATTTACTAAACTGAGACCGAGAACCAGATCGGAGCTATACAAACAGACATTATTTTTAATAATAGCACTCTCTGAAGTACGAAAACACCACAAAACAAAACTCTGCCAACATCAATTATATCTATAAATAATGTACACTGTATAAAAAAAAAGAAATCAATTAAACCAAACGGCATAAGTCTATGGCTGAAAGAAGCGTGTCGTGTGGAAACAATTTTTTTTTTTAATAAAATGCTTTGAAACAGGCTTCCGGTACCTGGGACAACAGGAGTGGGGGCCTATGCTCCTTGATAAGTGACAAAAGCCACAAGAAGAAGATCAGCAACTTGATAATTGTGTCATAGTTTACCAAGTTGTGCGTTTGTTTTGTTTAATGATTGCTTCTTATTTTGTTATTTCTGATGCAAATATGTGGTCTTTTATTGATCTGGATGAGAGAAGCTCTCGATAACTTCACAATATAACAAATATATCATCTTTCATTGGTCACTGTATGACAGGAGCTGTCGATAACTTCACAATGTAACAAATATATCATCTTTCATTGGTCACTGGATGAGAGGAGCTCTCGATAACTTCACAATGTTACAAATATATCATCTTTCATAGATCACTGGATGAGAGGAGCTCTCAATAACTTCACAATATAACAAATATATCATCTTTCATTGGTCACTGGATGAGAGGAGCTCTCGATCACTTGACAATGTAACAAATATATCATCTTTCATTGGTCACTGGATGAGAGGAGCTCTCAATAACTTCACAATGTAACAAATATATCATCTTTCATTGGTCACTGGACGAGAGGAGCACTCGATAACTTGACAATATAAAAAAATAATGAACATGAAAACTGCTGACTCATGCATGTTGGAAGAGACAACTAAAATGAGGTTGTGCGTCAGGCTGCCAACCTGATCGTGTCAAACAGATTGTTACAGAAATCAGCACTACAAAAACAAATGAACGTTTCAGTGCAGGCGTCTTGCTAGGGGACATGATGCAGTGAGAGATCCCGGCTACACAAGGAGTGAGAAGGGGAAATGATGATGATGGTGATTAAACAATGCGTTAGAGTGGGTTTAGAGGAAGACTGAGAGAGAAAAGATAAGAAGCAGAGTGGCATTATGTCTTTGGGTGAGGTCAATATCTTAAGTGATGGCGCTGCATTTACTGGTTATAGTGGTGATGTCAGGGAGCGCTCTAAGATTTTGTTTTCTTTCTCCCCAAAATCAAACACAGATATAATTGATGAAACATAATGTCTGATGTGTGCGAAAAAACTATAAAAAAATGTAACATTGTTCTCATCAATATTTTTAATTTTTTTTTATTTTAAATCAGGGGCTATAATCGACGCAACGGGACTGTTTGACCCGTCTTTCTACGTTGCTGGAGGAATGATCGTTCTTGGAGCTCTATCCCACGCCATGTTACTAGCTCCATGTTCTCGAAGGCGGAAGATCAAATATTGATTGTGTTTTTTGTGTGATGTTATGATTCTGTGTGATGAAAGTGCAATATATGATTCCCATTGTGTGAATATATGCACGAATGTGTGTTTGTTAGCTTGTACTTATCTCATACCACGAGAGGCTGTCACACGAATAAAATATCCTTGTTTTCATCTCCACAACTGTCGTTTGAAACTCAACCAAGACATTTTTATTTCATTATCACCACAATTGTCTTTCTACTTGTGCTTTATATCATTCCATAATACGTAAGGGTAAAAAAAAATAGTCTCATCGCACAAACTGGAGTAAAGGAGTGAATTGTTACAGACTTCACAATACTAGGTCCCGCTTTTTTATGAGGTGGGGTGACTCGTTTATTTCCTCACTGCCGCTTCCTCCCCTAAGTCAATAGTTTCAAAAGTTTCGAACCCGCGAAAGGAAAGCGCTCTAATCGCTTAACATAGAGGATTCTCAGCTTATAGTCCGACTGGCAGAGTGGTTAGTGTTTGGCTCTCGCTGTAAAAATATCAGGTTCTTGATCGAAACCAGGCAAAGACACTGAGGAAGGGAAGTGGTCACCACATCTCATGAAACTGGGACCTAGTATTGTTAAGTCTCTAACACTTCATTCCCCTAGGGAATTATCTGTTATGCGACTACCTTGACCTTACATTAAAATATTATTTGCATTTCTCACCTGCCCACAACTTATTAAGTTGTGGTCATGAAGTCATGTTTCTGTCCCGGGCCCCGGGCAATTTTACCCTGGCTCAGTACGTAATTAATGGACCCTCACATCTGGTTTAAAACTAGCAGGAAGAAAGGGAGGAAAAATTATCCGCAGTCCACAAGAGAGAAGGACATTCCAAGTATGCAAGGCTGAAATACTGTGCTCTGGTTCCCAGGTCTCTCAAAGAATTCTTGCGTCCTGCACATCCATTTCACGGCTCTCCTAACCTGTCATCTATTCCTGCACACAGCCACTTACGGCTTTCCTAACATGTCATCTATTCCTGTACACAGTCACTTCACAACTCTCCTAACTTGTCATCTATTCCTGTACACAGCTACATCACAACTCTCCTAACCTGTCATCTATTCCTGTACACAGTCACTTCACAACTCTCCTAACTTGTCATCTATTCCTGTACACAGCTACATCACAACTCTCCTAACTTGTCATCTATTCCTGTACACAGCCACTTCACAACTCTCCTAACTTGTCATCTATTCCTGTACACAGCTGCATCACAACTCTCCTAACCTGTCATCTATTCCTGCACACAGCCACTTCACAACTCTCCTAACTTGTCATCTATTCCTGTACACAGCCACTTCACGACTCTCATAACATGTCATCTGTTCCTGCACACAGCCACTTTACAGCTCTCATAACATACAGATAAACAATCTAATTTAATCCACTACTCTTGACAACACTGTGACACTCACATACATATAACACTCTACAAAGATATCTTAAAAGAGTCACTGATAAAATTTCGAATAACAATATGTATTCATTACTGGCATGAATGAATATGTGTCCTGATTCAACTACAAGGGAACCAGGAATCACAATCAATTTAAATTACAAGTTATGTACAGAATGTATTTAATATGAATATTGTAGTGACATATATTATTACAAATGTTCTATGTGTGTCAGTTGTGTAGTAGTAAAATGAGGTAATACTGGTTTTGTTTTGTCAAGCTCTGTTGGTATTTGTCATCATGACTTCAATAGTTTGTCTTTAGGGACCAGTATTGGAGATGTTCACAGTTCCTGATTTTAAGACAAGTAAATTCCCCTCTTAATATTAATTTTAAAAAGTCAGTTCAAGATGAGGGGACATAATGTTGAGCTCAGCTGGCCAAGTTAGCTTATCTGGCGTGATGGCGGCAGGAAAGGACTCCTCTGCTCGAATTCTCCTCTGGGCTCTGGAGACACCTCACTGATAGCTAAAAGGACCAAGGAGTATGCTGTCCGACACTGGATTCAGCAAAGCTCTGACTAGGTGCTGCTCAGTACCATCAAGACCACTGTCCCACAATTTCATGGAAATAAACACAGATACGTTGATTAGCAATGAATTCTGGCACAAAATACTGGCACAAATTCCTATCTGCTTATGTTCCAGACTTTTATTTAACACAAATATGAGCTGGCTTCAACGCACTGTGGCTTTATCAAGATTATTTGCACTAGTGGTCTCGAACTAACGCTCCCAAGTGTGTATATCAGCGAGACTGGCCAATGAGCCACGTTTCGACAAGTGTTTGAAAAAATGTTACCTTTCCCCGTTTCCCCTGACAACGAAAGATAGTATTTATAGTCCGACCAATCGTGGTTAGGCTTTCATTTGTTGCGCTCCAATCAATTTGGAGTTTACATGGTAGGCTATTTCTGTAACGTAAATTTTTTTCAAACACGTTAAAAAAAAATCTTATGAGCAGAAATGATTCTATGCTGTCAGGCACCCCCAATATTTTATTCTGGGTATAATTTATTAATTCCTGGACTATTTGCGTAACGTTTTACATATTATTTGTCAGCAAGCCCTAAGGAACCCAAAAATACAAATTTAAAGGAGCTACGTGGCTGCGTTCAAAATATGCAATTTCTACCTCCTGTTTCGAAGATGTGCTGTCTGGGTCTGTTATGTTTTCAACCGTAAACCCATCTATTGTTATCTTTTCTAATAAGAGTTTTTTATGATTTATAAACCTAACTCTGGGAAAGGGTAGTGTATTTTATCACTGTCCGTCTGAAAAAAAATTAGTGCATGTAGCCTTACACGCGTGATAGTAGTAATTGTGTATCGCGCGACGCGTGTTTAATGTTCGGCTTTCTGCCTCTCCCTTCTCTTTTTATCCCTTTAGTCCATCTGTTCGTTCGTTTTGGTAACGCAGTATAATTAATGTTAGGATTAATTTAGGTCATTACGCAGTCTGCCTCTCAATGTTTTTCCAAGAAATACAGCACACGTTTCATTGAAGAAAGCGGGTATAATACATTAAGCTTTTACTATCAACGTGAAAGCGTTACAATTTGCAGACGAAGCAGAAAACAAGGGGGATTTCGAGTACATTCCTTGTGACAGCACTGTTATTTACCATTCTTCTTCCTTTATTTATTTTATTTGTTAGGCTTCATATTTACCTAATAATTTATATATGTGGATTAGAATATTTCATGACACCTCCCCTCTTAAAACAGACATTATATGTCAGTCCTTTATTCTATATACACATAGAGAAATTTATTATTATTTCTGGGGTTTACGGTGATTCTCATCACACGGATGGCGGCTTAAAAAATCCGCTCCCAGATTGGTTTTTCCAGATATATATTCAATGCTAAAATTATATGGAGCCAGAAGCAAAGACCATCGGAGTAACCTAGAGTTCTCATGCTTAGCCTGTGCTAAAAACGATAAAGGTTTGTGGTCAGTTTGCAACTTAAATGCCTTCCCATATAGATAAATATTGAATTTCTTTATTGCCCATATTACTGCAAGACATTCTTTTTCGCTAGTTGAGTAGTTGATTTCAGCTTTATTCAACTTTCTGCTAGCATATGCCACTGGGCTTAATTCCCCATCCAATGCATCTGATTTCTGTAGTAGAGTTGCACCCAGCCCAATATTACTTGCATCCGTCCTTACTATGAATTCTTGACTTAAGTCAGGTAATTTCAAAATGGGTTTACTTGTGAGCTTTTCCTTCAACTCTTGGTACGTCATTTCACATTGTGGTGTCCATGTAATGCGATCTGGATGTCCTTTACGTGTCAATTCAGTTAACGGTGCACATATGGAATTAAAGTTTTTGATATACTTCTGGTAGAAACCACATAAGGAGACAAAGGATCTCACGTCCTTCTTGGTTTGTGGTCTCGGGGCTTTCTGTAGTTTCTCTAAATTCTTTGGGTCAGGGGTCATGTTTCCCTGATAAACTGTGTGTCCCAAAAATTCCAATTCTTTACATCCAACGCAACATTTGGTTGGTCGGGCTGTTAAATTTGCCTCCCTAAGTCGATCAAACAGCATGTTCAGAGAGTCAATGTGTTCCTCAAATGTTTCTGTTGCTATAAGGATATCATCCATAAAATTTGTTATACAGGGATTATTCAGAGGATCCAATAATTTTCTCATCATTCTAGAGAAGACACTAGGCGCATTCTTCAATCCAAATGGCAATCTATTAAACTCATAGTGTCCTTCTGAGGTACTAAAAGCTAGATATGGTCTAACCTCAGGCTTTACTGGAATCTGATAGTATCCTTTACTCAGATCCACTTTTGAGAAATATTTAGCTTTATTTAGCCTGGCAAACAGCTGATTTGTATCCGGCAATGGATCCACCTGTCCTTCTGTAATAGCATTCAGTCTCCTGTAATCTATACAGAGTCTATGTTCTCCAGAGGGCTTCCTTAAAAGTACAACACCGGAACTATACGAAGACTCACTGTGCGAAATAATTCCTTCCTTCAACAGATAGTCTATCTCTTCCTTCAAAGCTTTCTCCTTAGCAAATGGAATCGAATATGGTTTCATACAGACAGGTGTGGAGTCTATGAGTTTCATATCATATTCCAATAGGTTTGTATGCCCTGGTCGGTCTGTTAACACCTCTGCATGATTATTTAGAACCTGTTGCACTCTCTCTTTCTGAGTTTTCGTTAAATGTGTACTGATTTTCACCTGTGCTGCTGTCTCACAGGGGTGTAATGGATATTCAAATGATGAAAGTGGTTCCTTTTTCATCTCCATGGCGATGGACAAGGTCAACAAGTGTGTCTCTTCCTGATGTTCTCTTTCCAAATATTTCTTCAGGAGATTCACATGATAGATTTTTTCTTTCCCCTTCTTATCTATCTTATAATTTGTTCTAGACACCTTCTCTAGAACTGTATATGGACCCTGCCATCCAATTTGTAACTTATTCTGACTCCCGGGCAAAAGAAGCAGTACTTTCTCTCCCACAGCCAAATTTCTGTCTTTCGCCTTCCTGTTATAATAGGCAGCATGTTTCTTCCTGGCTTGTTTCAAATTTTCATTGGCAAGTTTCCAGCCAGTTTTTAACCGAGTGGTCAGCTCATTCACATATTGGTATGAAGATGTAATGTTTTCCTCTGCCTTTTCATCAGTCCACGTTCTTAACAAAGCTACATATGGACCTTTAATTGTGTGGACCTATTTGTCCATGCACCGGTATGGTCTCTTCCACTCGAAGCTTTATAGTGATGATTTTTCCTCCCAGAATTATCATTCACAAAACGACCGCTACCAATTTTTTCTTTTGGGGCTGTCTCCCCACTTAAAATTCTTGATGAGAGATTTCCTCCCTACATCCTCTTCCTCCAGTTTGTTTAAGTCCGATTGAGGGATTTTCGGCTTATCCTGGGGTAAGACATCTTTTTGCACTCTCCGCATAGTGGCCATAGTAAAACAGTTAAGTGAAGCTTGTCCGTGAAAAGGGGCTTCCCATTCCATTTGGTCCACTTTATCAAATCTATATTTCTTTCTATTATCAGGCCTAATTTTGCCCCGTGGCGTGTCCAGGTCCTGATCCATGTTCCCACTTGTGGGTGTTCCCTCATGTGCTATGCTACACCTTTCTACAAAATTCTCAATGTCCCATCTTGCTTTGGGCCAATAATAATTGTGAGCCACCTTTTGAATGATGGTACCTATTTTCTCATGGTCCCCATCTGGTTTCACATGTAGGCTCCTTATTAAGTCTGTCCTATATCTTTTTGGAAGAACCAGCTGTCCGTGACCATTGGATCTAGCTCCAGTCTTCCTATACATCAACTTGTTTTTCATGTAGAAATCTCCCTTGCCTGGAGTTGTATGACAAGTTGACAATTTTCTGAAACATGGCTTGAGTGTTTTATCCCCAGCCTGTGCCTTCCTCATCTCTTCTGGAGTGGTATCCAACATAATATCCTCCTCCTGTCTTGAGGTCGACCTGACCTGAAGGGTTGCCATATACACAGGTTTCCTTCTGCAACGGTCAGTGTCATGATTGTCCATCTGACAATTTTTACACCACCTTTTTCCTTGGTTGAAAGATTTTCTTTCATCATATTTCCTTTCATCGAATTGTGGGAATTTATTTTTATTTTCATACCGTGGCCTATCAAATTGGTGCTTACCTTTATTTTGATCCTTAGGATCAAATTTATTAAAGTTCTGTGGTGCCCTAAAGTTGTCCACCTGTTTCTTTTTATTACCTGTTACCTCTGCTTGAGCTGCTTGATACCTTTCAGCAACATTTAGCAACTCACCCAGCCTCTCTGCACCTTGTTCCATGAGAAACTTTCTCAGGTCTGGAGCCATGGACTCTCTTAGTTGCTCTATAAGGACCATTTCCTTAAGATCTTGGGTTTTCCCCAGAGAAGTCCATTTCTCCAAGTATGTCTCTATTCGTGCAGAGAACTGGTGATAGGTTTCACCTGACAGTAGTTTAGCATTCCTAAATTTTTTCCTGTAAAACTCTGCATTCTTTTCATACCTTAACAAAAGAGCCTGCTTTAGCATGTCATAATTTTCCTGATCACCTCTGCTCATTTTGGCAAAAACTTCATAAGCTGCCCCACGAAGTCCCTGAGATAACTTTAAGCTCCACCTTTCTCTCTCTAACCCATACGTGGTAGCTAATAGCTCATACCTATTCAGGTAGCTCTCTATATCATCGTCTTTCTCAACAAAATGATCTAAATGAAAATTCATAGCTGAGGTTGAGGCTCCTTGAGTAACCGTAGCATCAGAGGCAAAGGGACTGGCACCATTTTCAGGAGCATGGCCTTGAAACTCAAACTCCCTTAGTCGTAACTCATGTTCCCTTTGTAATCTTTTATCTTCTGCTTCCCTTTCTGCAGCTAATTTCCTGTCTTCTCTTTCTGCAGTCAATCTTCTTTCTTCTGCTTCCAATTTCTTAGCCTCAGCCTCAATCTGCAACCTCTTAGTCTCAGCCTCAGCTTCAAATTGTAACTTCTTAATTTCCCTGTCAGCCTCTAACTTTCTTTCGGCTTCAAACCTTCTTTCTTCACGTTCAATAAATTTGTCACATTCCGTCGTGACATAGGCAACCATAACTTGCCCATCTAATCCTAACTCTTTTGCAGTCTGAACCGCAGCAGATCGAAATTTGGCCAGGTCCGCCATTGTCTATTATGTAAATTTATACAATGTCTAACCAACAATTCAATCTCTAATGGACAACACAGGCACCGTGAGCTCAACCTTATTTAATTCCACCCAAGGATACCTTTTAATTCTTATATTCCCTGAAGTGAATTACCCCCAATATTTTTAATAGTTAAAGATTCAAAATCCCAAGAGCGAGACCCCAATATATGTGGTGAAGTGGGATGTTATAAATATTTATAGGGAACTTAGTGTACTGACTGAGATCAGCTGTGAAGGTATCTATATCTATTAAGAGTAGTGTATTATAGATAACCTTACTTGCTACCACATATCTATATATCTCAGTCAGAATTATTCTGGAATAGTGTGATGCTACGTTATGTGTCTAGGGTATGAGTATGGTGAAGTGTAAGTCACAACAACAGACAGATAAACAATCTAATTTAATCCACTACTCTTGACAACACTGTGACACTCACATACATATAACACTCTACAAAGATATCTTAAAAGAGTCACTGATAAAATTTCGAATAACAATATGTATTCATTACTGGCATGAATGAATATGTGTCCTGATTCAACTACAAGGGAACCAGGAATCACAATCAATTTAAATTACAAGTTATGTACAGAATGTATTTAATATGAATATTGTAGTGACATATATTATTACAAATGTTCTATGTGTGTCAGTTGTGTAGTAGTAAAATGAGGTAATACTGGTTTTGTTTTGTCAAGCTCTGTTGGTATTTGTCATCATGACTTCAATAGTTTGTCTTTAGGGACCAGTATTGGAGATGTTCACAGTTCCTGATTTTAAGACAAGTAAATTCCCCTCTTAATATTAATTTTAAAAAGTCAGTTCAAGATGAGGGGACATAATGTTGAGCTCAGCTGGCCAAGTTAGCTTATCTGGCGTGATGGCGGCAGGAAAGGACTCCTCTGCTCGAATTCTCCTCTGGGCTCTGGAGACACCTCACTGATAGCTAAAAGGACCAAGGAGTATGCTGTCCGACACTGGATTCAGCAAAGCTCTGACTAGGTGCTGCTCAGTACCATCAAGACCACTGTCCCACAATTTCATGGAAATAAACACAGATACGTTGATTAGCAATGAATTCTGGCACAAAATACTGGCACAAATTCCTATCTGCTTATGTTCCAGACTTTTATTTAACACAAATATGAGCTGGCTTCAACGCACTGTGGCTTTATCAAGATTATTTGCACTAGTGGTCTCGAACTAACGCTCCCAAGTGTGTATATCAGCGAGACTGGCCAATGAGCCACGTTTCGACAAGTGTTTGAAAAAATGTTACCTTTCCCCGTTTCCCCTGACAACGAAAGATAGTATTTATAGTCCGACCAATCGTGGTTAGGCTTTCATTTGTTGCGCTCCAATCAATTTGGAGTTTACATGGTAGGCTATTTCTGTAACGTAAATTTTTTTTCAAACACGTTAAAAAAAAATCTTATGAGCAGAAATGATTCTATGCTGTCAGGCACCCCCAATATTTTATTCTGGGTATAATTTATTAATTCCTGGACTATTTGCGTAACGTTTTACATATTATTTGTCAGCAAGCCCTAAGGAACCCAAAAATACAAATTTAAAGGAGCTACGTGGCTGCGTTCAAAATATGCAATTTCTACCTCCTGTTTCGAAGATGTGCTGTCTGGGTCTGTTATGTTTTCAACCGTAAACCCATCTATTGTTATCTTTTCTAATAAGAGTTTTTTATGATTTATAAACCTAACTCTGGGAAAGGGTAGTGTATTTTATCACTGTCCGTCTGAAAAAAAATTAGTGCATGTAGCCTTACACGCGTGATAGTAGTAATTGTGTATCGCGCGACGCGTGTTTAATGTTCGGCTTTCTGCCTCTCCCTTATAAGAAGAAATAACAGAGAGATGACCTACGATAAACACACAAATGTGTGGTGCAGGTAAAAGTTGATTATGGGAGGGGAAGGAGGGGTGAACAGAAGTGAGGCAGGGAGGAATGAGTTGCTTGGGATGATTAAATAATGATAAGGTGATTACAACAAAAGGTGATTACAACAAAAGGTGATTACAACAAAAGGTGATTACAACAAAAGGTGAATGGTAGACACTGGAAAGAAAGAAAGAGAGAAATAAATAAAATAATAAAGAAATAAAATATTGAAACCAGACCACAGAAAAGCAAGAAGCACTCCGGAGATTCAATTCAGTTCCATCTGAATGATGCCATCATCTCGCTAGTAGAGTATTCTTATTTTGATATCATTGTCTGCCCATCGTACTTTGCCTATATTGCTGGCAAGATATGTGCAAGATTCTACATCTTGTTGTGGTGTTTCTTCAAGTTCAACATTGTTATTATTTCCTGCATTCTCATTATCTTTCAGACCCACTAGCTGTGACCTCTCGTCGAATATTTTCATTTTGTCTTGCATCTGGTTACAATTATGGGAAATAAGTGCCAGGTCGTCAGCAAAATGTAGATCAAGATCTTTAGTCAGAGTCCACTGGATTTCGTTTCTGTTGGAGGAAGTCGATGTTTTCATACCACACGTTATAGCAAGAGAGATTGCCATTATAATACCCATTTTCAACAAGGGTGACAACCGACAATTTGGAAATCATAGAGGCATATCCCCTTTCAGTGTCCTCGGTAAAATCTACTCTAGAATTCTGGAGCAAGGACTCAGACGCCTAGCTGAGCCACAAGTGGATGAGGTTCAATGTGGCTTCCGAGCAAACGAAGTACTCTTAACATTCAGACAGCTGAGTGAAAAGGCTCTTGAGTATAGAGGTATACTGGAAAAGGCATTTGACAAGGTCCCCTGTAGCAAACTTTGGGACTGCTTCGCAGGGAAGAACATTCCAGCACCTCTGATATGTGCTATACAGAGCTTCAACAAATCTTGTAGAAATTATGTGAAGACGGCAAATCATAAGTCAGAAGAGTTTAGGACCACCACTGGCGTAAGACCAGGTGATATCCTGTCACCGTATCTTTTCATACTCCTCATGGACGATGTAAGGAAAGGACAAGAAAATATTCAATGGGGTACTGGAAGTTGAGACAGGTATGTATTTCAGAGCTGGGAGCCGCGCTAGCGTAGTGGTTACCACACCGTTCTGGCGACCGGGTGATTCAGGATCAAACCCGGGCGACGGCATTTGAGGATTTTTCGTCGACCGGGATTTGGACTGGATTAACTCGAGACCTGGCGAGGACATTTGAAGGAGTGTCGTCGACCAGGGATTGGCGGCTCCTGGGCCGACCCAGCTCTAATGGGTACCTCCGAAATCGGCGAGTATCTGCCTGAATGGCGAGGGACACCTGTCTCTGTACAAGAAAAGGGATACTCACGTAAAATCAATGTCAGGTTAGACAATAATAATAACCTGAGATTTCGCCTCGAGTATTAGCGGGCGTACGAAAAAAAAAAAAAAGAGCTGGCATTTGCTGACGATGTTGCCCTAATTGCTAAATCAGAGGCACATCTTCAATCCAACCTGCAAGTCTGTAAGGAAGAGCTGGAGAAGATACGGATGACCATCAGCAGCTCCAAAACAAAAACCATGGTGATATCACGAGAGGAAAGAAGGCATTAGATTAAACTGGAAGAACAGATCCTGGTATACCTTGTAGCGGTATGGCAGCTTGTGTACCCTGACAATCCCCAGAGCTATGCCAGTGGGAGATTTACTCCTGGTAGGTTCAACCAAGCTGGACTGGTCTGCGTGGGTAGGGGTCAGACAAAAGCTGGTACTCTGGTCCTCCAGGTTGGGGGTTTTTAGCACCGGGCCGACACCCCTGTCTATGTAAAAAATCGCACATGTTACGGAAACAACAATAAATGGAAAAACTTTGCTGCGGGACGGACATCCGGCGTCTCAGGCTCGTATGACTGACAGTGGTGAAAGCCGAAAGGAAGCCACTGGCATGAAAACGGAGGCCCCGACCGCAAAACACGAAACCAGAATGTGTTTTTGGAATGTAAGAACTATGAATGAGGCAGGAAAGCTGAGACAAATCACAGCAGAGATGAGGAACTACAAGATACATGTCCTAATAATAAGCGAGAGCAGATGGACAGGTAAGAGAATAAAAACAGCTACAGGGGAAACTGTACTTTATTCTGGCAGAGAGGATGGTCAGCACAACGAAGGTGTAGTCATTATCCTGAAGAAAGGAATGGAAAGGTCTTTACTGGAATGGAAACCCATCAACAACAGACTGATAAGAGCAAGACTGAGAGGGAGGTTCACCAACACCACAATTATACAATGCTATGCACCAACAAACGACAGCGATGAAGAGATCAAGGACAAGTTCTATCAACAGGTACAAAAAGAAATGGAAACTACACCCAGGTACGATCTCATTATAATAATGGGAGACCTAAATGCGAAAGTGGGAGCACACAATAATTATAACGAAAGAGTAATGGGGAAATGCGGCAGTGGAACAGCAAATGAGAATGGGGACAAATTAATAAGCTTCTGCAGTATTAACAACCTGGTCATTGGAGGAACACTTTTCCACACAAGGAAGTGCACAAGTTAACATGGGAATCACCAAACGGACGAGACAGAAACCAGATAGATCACATAACGATCAATGGCAGATGGAGACATGCACTACAAGACGTGAAAGTAAGACGAGGCGCAGATGTGGGAAGTGATCATCACCTAGTAGTAGCAAGACTGAAAGTGAAACTCAGAGCTGCTGGACCAGTTGCAGTCAAACAGAAAAGATACAACATCACGAAACTGAAGGATCCCCTCACCAAAAAAGCTTTCGTGGTCGATTATCAAATTATCAAATGAGATTATCAAAAGCCAGGAAAGAACAGAGACCGAAGATGTTGACCAGAGATTCAACACCATCTCAACAATATACAAGGAAAGCAGCAAGTCATGCTTGGGATTCCAGGAAAGAAAGAGCCAAGACTGGATAACACCAGATACGCTAAACACCATAGCGAAAAGAAAGGAAATGAAAAGAAAGAAAACAGAAGCTAAGTCTCCCAGGTTAAAGGCAATATATAGTGAACAGTACAGTCAGCTGGACAAGGAAGTTAAACGTCAAACCAGTTCTGGATGACCTTGCAAGACAGGCAGAAGAGGCAGCACTGAGAAATGAACAAAGCACAGTATAAAAAATAACTAAAATCATCAGTGGAAAACGAGGTGCAAACAATATTACATTAGTAAGAGATAAGCACGGAAATCTCATCACGACAGTAGAGGGACAGAAAACAAGATGGGCAGAGCATTTCAGAGAAACTCTGAATAAGGAATCACCAGAGACACAATTGAATGTTCCTGAGGCTGAAAACGATCTAGATGTTAATACAGACATCCCACGAAAAGAAGAAATCATCACAGCAATTAAAGGGTTAACGAATGGAAAAGCTCCTGGTCATGATAACTTAAATGCAGAGCTATTTAAGACAGACCCTGAGCTAGCAGCAGAACTATTAGAACCACTATTTGCACAAGTCTGGAAAACAGGGACAACACCAACAGAGTGGAGAAAAGGAATAATTGTCAAATTGCCCAAGAAAGGAGATCTTGCAGACTGCAATAATTGGAGAGGAATAACTCTTCTCTCAGTTCCCAACAAAATACTAGGCAGGATAATTATACAGAGAATCTCAAAAGCAGTAGACCACAAACTGAGGAAAGAACAAGCAGGATTTAGAAAGAACAGAAGATGTGTAGATCATATATTTACCCTCAGAAACATTATAGAGCAGTGCTCAGAATGGCAAAGACAGCTGTACATTAATTTCGTTGATTTTGAAAAGGATTTTGACAGTATACATAGGGACAGTTTATGGAAAATACTGAGGGCTTATGGAATTCCAAGCTGCATAGTGTCAATCATAAAAAGCCTTTATGCCAACTTTACGTGTAGCATTGGGCAGAGCAACCTAACCTTTGAAGTGAAGACAGGAGTACGACAGGGATGCCCCTTATCAACCACTCTATTTTTAACAGTCATAGACTGGGTGATGCGCCAGACAACAGAGGGCAATCCAAGAGGAATAAGATGGACTACATTTTCTACATTGCAAGATCTGGAATATGCAGATGACACTGCACTGCTAGCATATTCACATCAACACATCCAGGAAAAAACGGATAGACTTATTAAGTATAGCCAGCAGGTGGGCTTGAACATCAACCTAAAGAAGACAAAGGTCATGACGATCAATGTGAGCAACCCTGAGCCCATATCAGTAAGGAATCAGCAACTGTAACAGACAGATGCCTTCACATACCTAGGATGCATAGTAACATTGATAGGGCCTACATCACTTTATGTGTTGATACATCCAGGTTGATGCAAGTGGTATTCTTTTTATGTATCATTGTCACCCACGATGTTAAGTGTAGACTTCATGTTGATACAGGTAGAATGTAGAAGGATCGGGTGATGTGTTATAATGGTCAACTCGAAACCGACACAGTGTTGATGTTGAGTGAGAGTGTAAATGTCAGGTACGCGAATGCATGGACTGTTCCGTAAAGTTGACTAATGAATCAGGCACACACTCACTCAAAGTTAAAAGTCACTGACGTGTACTGCTGTGGACGTTTTTGTTCATGGATTTAATGAGACACGTACTGACGTCACGGTTACAGTCACTGAACAGGTTGACAACAACATCGTATACTTGAAAAATGGTTTGCAATATCAAATAGGCATTCGTGTCGAATATAGATACAACTGGACATAAGCATACAAGCACTCCTGGTCCTAGTTATCTGGCATCTCAGGCCCTAACTGACTAATCGCATCAGTTAGTGTTATCAAAACATGTTTATCATATAAGGCTCCCTGGTAGAACCTCTTCTGGCTAAGTATTACAGTTCGTACATTAGCAAATTAAATGACGACAATCTTCAACCATCAATAGTAGGATTTATAATAGACAGATCTCTGTATCGTCCTTAGATAGTAAGGGCACTCCTGTTCTCTGGACGATAATCCGCTAGACCAAAAGCGGGGTCAAAAATGGCTCCATCTTGCGTAAGCATCGCTCACCCCGAAGATGAATAATGAAACCTAATTAAAGGCTCTGTTCCTTACTAATGTGCATATAGGACTCTGCATGTCCGGTAATCAAAACTGCTGCATATATCAAGCTGTTGTGCTGCTAGGTAACATGCCGTCTTTATATATATTCAACAAATCATATGGACGGACGCCCACCTAGGTTTAGAAAGAGTTCACAAAAGTGTCTTCATACCTTAGTCATAGAAATAAACACACTAGCACATATCACACGCCATCAAGTGGCGTAACAAATGAACACTGGGAAAATCATCGACATAATAGTCATACAGAGAAACAATCTCCTTCCCAGAATACGACCACAGAGATCAATCTTTCGGACTTTCCTATCCGAACAGCTTTCAGCAGATAACCGACATGACGGAAGCACTGACGACAACCTCGTCGTTCACACATGCGCAGAAGCACCCTTGACCCCAAAGTTCAGCTCCAAAATAGGCCGACGTTAGACATTAAAAGATATAGAGATATAAGACTAAATCGCCTTAAGTAGTTAAGGAATAAACATTAACTCGGGTTATAAACCTTTTCAAGCAAGACCAATCTGTTCCTGGCCATACCAGAAGTAGTATTCATACGCCGATGTGACGTTAGAGTTAATAGAGTGGGCAGATGTGATAAGACTAGGTTGAGACACGTTAAATTTAGTCTAGACAGGTATATCCCAGTCTCGGAGAAGAGCACTGGTGTAAGGATGGCACAGGTATAGCTATAGCTGTAAAGAGCACACGTCTGGATGGAATTTGTATAGATCAAGAGCTCTAGAGTGCTACCGTCACCTAACTATACTGTGACAACAATAATACAGCAAAATATAACTGTCAACAATAAGAACTTGACAAGTCATAAAATTACAATTTACTGAATTATTTATTAATGTACATCTAGTTTCTTATTTCTCTTTTGAAAATCGGAAGATCTCAATTGAAATGAAAAATACAAAAATCAACAATATTTATAACTTTTTACATAAAGTTCATGTCTACGTTAATCCTAAAGTCTTTTGCCTGCACTGGGTTAACACAGATTGCACTTTTCATCACTACACAGTCTCTTTTAGGATCTCACAGAAGGTTTTGGAATATTAACACTTAGAACTTAGCTTTACAGTCCTGGACAACGTCTGGTAACACACGAGTGTAGTTGGAATACAGCTTCTTGGATCTAATGTTTGGCTAGCCAAGGAATGATGGAGCCAAAACACGTGAACTCCGTCACACACAGTATACGTTGAGTGGATGGTAGTTTCAGATCAGGCTGTTCCAAACTAGACCAGTAAACCTGCAAAATATGTAGCATGTGGCTAGTCCTTGTGTGGTGATTTCTCACAGGTCTGCGTGTTGTGAGGTGATGTGTTCAGTGTATGCTTATATAGGTATGGCATAAGTTCTGGTTCAATGGCAGTGTATAGGCAATGACAAGTCTAAGTGATTACATTCTCAAAAATACATAATACAATTTCTGTACACAGTCATGATGCTGCAGTTTCCTTCTACAGTCAGTTTGAATTGCAGTCATCAATAAAACAATGTTATACAACATAGGCCTTCCCTTAGTTCTGCCTTTCCATTCCTGCGCGTCTCTGTTATGCATCCTGGTCCTTGCCTCATTCTCCATTTTGAATTCAAATGTTGTCTCGCAGTTTAATTTAATTATCAAACCTGTAAAAGAAGTATTTACATACAAAAATACACATATATTCGTAATATTACATACCCCTTTTAGGATAAATCAGAAGTAGAACTGACTGAAGGCTTGGCAAAAGTTCAACTGCCCGGCATAACAAATAGGAATGAACTTGCTCAGGTGTTGATCCTTCTCTCCCTCTCTGCCTTCAGATTCGTCTCTCTTCCGAGGTTTCAATTTTTCGTGTGTAACCTGTCTGTTGTTGTTTGTTGTTGTTTTGATGAAATGATGGGTGGAGATCGGGCACTCAACCTCTGATCATTGTTGCCTCTTCTCTTTCCATCTTGGTCTACCCTGTTCAACCTGAAAGTTGGTTATAATTGGGGTATTTAGTGTCATTTTCTTTACTAATTTTGTATTCAATTGAAATAACTGTTGTCTTTTGCAGTTGCTGATTTTTATTTATATTAGTATTTGTCAATTTTATTTTCTCTTTTGTATTGTTTCTAGATAACTCTTGTCCTTTACACTTGGTTTTAATTTGTATTAGTATTTGTTCTTTTTGAGTTGTTGTCCCCTTTTTTTTTATAATACCTTGTCTTTCCTTGTCCTATGAGTAGTTATTTTTTTTTTTTGTTAATGCTTTGTTAGTTCTTGCTGCTTAATTTCTATTTAGTTGGATGATTTTCCTGAAGTTCTAACCTTATATTTTTTCCTTTGTTTTATGTATATATCTTTTAAGTATTGATTGGGCATCTCTTGGGGCATCTATACTTAAAACCTTATCACCTGTTAAGTCTATATTGTGATTTCTATAGTAAGTTTTTAATTCAAGCCTTTGTTGTTCATACTTTTTACAGTGGATCAGGTAGTGGTCTATGTCATTCTCTTCCTGACATTCTTGGCAGTGTGGTTCTTCTACCATGAAGTATGCTGCACCGAGTCGGAGACGCCACAGTTTTTTGTTCGATGGTATCTTTAATTCTTCTCTGACCTGGCATGTCCTCGTTGGTTCTTTCAGCAGTTTGAACGCGTGTCTGCCTTTTCTACTTTCCTTCCATGTTGTCTTCCATTCCTCGTTTATAGTTTCCTTCACTTGGCTCTTGATCTCTGACCTTCCCAGTCCTGCTTTTATATTGTTTTTACTTGTTCTTCCCTTCTTGGCATTCTGGTCTGCCAACTCGTTGCCAGCTATACCTATGTGTGCTGGAACCCACACTAGCCTCACACTACATCCTCTGTTCTCTAGTGATGTATTAATTGCTAGAATTTCTTCCTTTATGTCTGGCCGGCTACATTTACCTGGGTGTTCTAGTGCTTGTAGTGATGATAGTGAGTCTGTAAATATCGTAACAGCTTCTGGTGGGTTATCTTCGATTATTTCTAGACTTTTAAGAATTGCTACCATCTCTGCAGTAAAAATCGATGCCCCTTCCGTTATACTGTAGCTCTTTTTTATTCCCCATTGTGGTATTACAACTCCGGCACCTAGTTGCCCACTATCACCCTTGGATCCATCAGTGTAGACGGCCAGACTTTGTTTAGTTAGTTGCTCTATGAACTTTCTACTTATCATTTTGGCTTCCTTATCTTCTATGTTTTGTTTGATCTTTTCAGTAAGTAAGTAGTCTATGATTGGTGTTTTTAGTTCCCAGGGTGGTATTTTGCTTCTGTATTTATTACTATTTTCAATTGTGTTTGATAGTTCTTTGAACTGCATTAGGTCTTCTATAGTTCTCCATCCTGTTGGATATCTATCTTTATTTAAGGGGACGTCCCATACACTTGGTTGGTTTTTGACAAATGCTTTATGTGCTGGGTGGGTCACTTCTTGTGCTACTTTACTCCAATAATTTAATCTCAGTTCTTTCCGTCTTAGACCAAGGGGAGGTATGCCGAGAGCTACTTCTAGAGCTTCTACTGGTGTCGATATAAATGCACCTGTAATAGTTCTCATGGCTGCATTTTGAATCCTGTCCAGTTTTGCTTTGTTAGAAGCTGCAGCTGAGTCATAGACTATGCTGGCATAATCCAGACTTGTAGAACATAAGCATTATTTTATTGCTGGCCCCCATCCATTACCTTTTACAATCCTTAGTATATTTAGGGGTCCCCTACAGCTTTCTACCAAATTGTCTATATGTTTATTATAATTTAGTTGTTTATCTAAAGTTATGCCCAGAAATCTAGTTGTTGAGGAGGTACATATTTTCTGTCCTTTAATGGTTATATTGATTTTGTTATTTTTTTTTAAATTTCCTTTGCTGAAAATCATACCTACTGTTTTTTTTACATTAATTTGGAAGCCCCAACTTTTCATCCACTCTGAAACTTTGTCTATTTGATTTTTCTTCTTCTTCTTCTTCTTCGTTCGCCCTGAAAAGGACGGTGGTTGCGTTGTGCCTGTTTACGCCTAAGCAGTGATATCTGCACCTTTCGGTCGACACATCCGACTTCAGCACGGCATTTTTTAGGGACCGGGTTTGCCTTCCCATTGCGATCCGCACTCGCTCAGCCAGACTGCACTGCTGCAGACTGTTTCCAGGACCACCACGTGGAGGTGGAGTGCGGTCTTGACCAGCTTTGGTTCGCTGGTCCTGATGCAAGCAGTACAGCTATGGGTCGCTGACTGCATTCACTATTGCTACATCTTGGGGTCCCTATTTGATTTTGAAGTTTTTTTGTAAACATGGTGCAAGTTTTTTCCAGATCGCCAAATGGCACAGTCATCTGCAAATTGTGATACTGCATTCTTTATGTCATTAAATTCATCTGCTAAATCATTTACAGCTATAGTGAAAATTGAAGGAGAGATCACTGATCCTTGAGGAATCCCATTCTGTTGTTCATATATTTCTGACCTATCATTATTCACCTGTACAGCAAAATACCTGTCCTGTAAAAAGTTTTCTAGATACCTATAGGTTTTACCAGTAATGCCAATCTTTTTCATTTTGTAAAGAGCTCCATCGCGCCAGCATTCATCATATGCTCTAGCTACATCTAGAAAGACTGCCACTGTTTTCTCTTTCCTCTTGAACCCTAGCTTTACATCATGTTCTAATCTTACAAGCTGGTCTACTGTACTTCTGTCTGCTCTAAACCCTGACTGGTTTGGGCTATATAACTGGTTTTTTTTTCCAGGTAGAATTTAACTCTTTTATTCACAACAGTTTCCAGTATTTTACCTAGTTGTGATGTTAAGGAGATAGGCCTATATGAACTTACTTCATGGGCTTCCTTATTGGGTTTTAGAATGGGTACTATCATAGCTACTTTCCATGCTTTTGGTATCTTTCCTAAGTTCCAGATTTTGTTATAAAGTGAAGTTATTATGTTTATAGTTCTTTTGGGTACTTTCTTAAGGATTTCATAACTAAGTATATCTTGCCCTGAGGCAGTATTAGATTTATCTTTTATTGCATTAGTTACTTCTTCCTCTGTTATATCAGCATCTAAATAGTTTGTTTCATCTATCTGGTCTGGTAGTTCTTTTAAAAACTGTATCCTAAGTCTTTCTCTTCTCTCATTTTCTTCCTGTCCAAGGCTACTTTTTGCACTGACTTTATAGAAATACTCGGCAAGGGCATTAGCTTTTTCTTTATCTGTTTCTGCTCTCTCTTTGGTAGTTTGATTGTTGGCATTATTGTTTTCTTATTGTTCCCTTTGATTGCCTTAAGCTTTTTCCATACTTCTCTAATTTGAGTGCTAGGTTTAAGTGACTGACAAAACTCCTTCCAGTTAGTTTCTTTGGCTTTGAATATTATTCTGTTAGATTCATTCCTAATAAGTTTATACTTATCATAGTTTTCTTCTGTTCTGTTATTTCTATATTTTTGTAAGGCCCTTTTTCTTCTCTCATGAATTTCTGCACAGCTTTTATTCCACCAGGCAACTGGTTCTTTATTCCATTGAGTTTCTCTTTTCTTATTAATGTTACTTATTGGTTTAAGGTGTTGTGGCATATTTTTATTTGGTATATACTTTATTGCTATTTTCAGAATTTCATTGGTCAGTGTTTCCGCCCACAAGTCAGTATCATCTGATTCCATGTCTTTATATTCCATCACCTCCAGCTCTGATTGGAAAGCTTCCCAGTTTGCTTTTTTATAGTTGAAGGTAGGTTTCTCTGGTTCTGGGTTTGGAATGACATTTTCATGCATGGTTATTACAATGGGCAGATGATCTGAGTTTGTGTCTTGTAACACTTCCCAATTTACATTCGCTAGGTTGTTAGTTGCTATACTTATGTCTATTGCTGAGTCTGCCCTATTAGCTTGTGGATTAATTCTTGTTGCAGATCCATCATTTAGTATTAGTAGTTCATTGTTTTCTATGAAGTCAAGTAGGCATTTTCCTGCATTATCTGCATGTTGTCCACCCCAAGCACAATGATGGGAGTTAAAATCGCCTACTATGATTGTTTTGGGGCCTAGTCTGGTGCTTATGGCTAGTATTTCTTCATCTTTAATTGTGCCATCTTTAGCATATACATTTAGAATTGTTAGATTGTTTGGTTCAGCTGCTATAGTAACCTGGATACCTTCTATATTGGTTGTATTAAATACTTCCCAGTCTATGATTTTAAATTTTTCGCTAACTAAGACTGCGACACCTCCTCCTCTACCTTCTTTCCTATCGTGTCTAAGTATCTTAAAGCCCTTACAACTATATCTATTATTTGGGTTTAAATGGGTCTCTTGAAGAGCATATATATCAGTATTTCCTCCAGTTTCTGATAGTAGGGGTGCAAAATTTTTTTTAATACCCCTACAATTCCACTGGATAATTCTAAATCTTTCTAAATTGAATTTTATCATCATCTAGTATACCTTTTATTTTGGTTAACTATCAATTTTGCTCTTATTCTTTATTTCCTGTACTTGTGGACCCACTATCCATCAAGTTCTCAAGAAAATCCTTATTTAAACTTGTCATTATTTCCCTAACTTCTTCCGCTAAGTGTGGTAACAGTCCCTCAAATCGTTTTTTGATAGTTTCTATGATAGTTTCTTCTAGGTTGCTTTTGTTCTTTTTGACCACTTTCCTATTTTCATCCAATGCTACATTCCCTTCTCTCCCTATGTTAATCTCCTGTTTTTCACTTTCCATTCTTTTTAGTATTATTTCACTTTCTTCTTTTTGTTCAGACAGTTTGACTAGTATCATTTCATTTTCTTCTTTCAGTTCAGTCAGTTTAGCTATATCCTGGGAAATTTGGTGCTGTATGGCTTTCACTTCTTGAAGCAATGCCTCTGTACTTTTCAGTGCACTTGTGTCATCCGAGGATGTAGTTGAATCATCTGACTGGTTTTTTGGTACTATTTTATTACTTTCTAACTTGTTCTTACTTTTTTTTGCCATCTGTGACTTAAGCATTTTGACATCTTCTTGCACACTCTTAATTTCTGTTATAACTTTATTGTTCGTATAAGTATCATTTTCTTTTAATTCTTTAATGACCGTTGTGAAAGGGGTTTGGGTTGTTATAGCTACCCTCAATGCTTTTTTGGTCTGCTGATATACTGGGCAGCCCTGGAATCTGGCGCTGTGATTTCCTTTGCAATTAATGCATTTTCTGTTTGCATTATCCTTTTTATAGTCAGTATCTGACTTTGCCTTTTCGCATTGCGTGAAAGGGTGTGCCCCCGCACAAAACCTACATACTGCCTTCCCCCTGCAAGTGTGGCGCCCATGACCAAACTTCATGCAGTTGGAGCACTGCAACACTGGGGGAATGAAGGCTTCTGTGTTTTTTTTGTGTTTTCCCAAATAGTACCGTCTTGGGGGGTTCCCTACCTTCTGTTGTTATCACTACCACTGGGGTAACGATACTCCCTTTCACCATTATTCTGTCCACGTGTACCAGCTTTATGTCTGGGTTATGTTTTGCGAGGATGTTCATAACTTCCTCGCTTGAAAGGGTAGTGTTTATCCCTTTTAACACACATCTACTGGTCACTTTTGCTAGCTCTATCTTTACTTCTATGTCGTGTGCAAGAGTCACTGTTTTTGCTTCTACTTTGAGTTCCTCTAACATCTCTTTTATTCTGTCACTCTGATTTGGGATAATTATTATGCCAAAATGGGTTTTTGAAATTTTGGCTATCGCCTTTTTGCCTAACACAGGATCAAGGATGTTTATAATTTTGTCTTCATCTAATGCCTTGATCTTGACAGCCTCACCAGCTACTTGCGTTATCTTTAAACGACATATGTTTACTACATCTGTATTTTTGGGATCTGCCTGGGTTGCTAGATGTCTTGAGTCTTTTTTGGTACTTTCATTGGTTTTTTTTGGGTTATTATTTTCTTCTAGTTTATCATGTCTGGTGTCCCTACCTTGGTTTTTAACTGCTTCTGCCCACGTTTTGCCTTCCTTTGTTGTTTTTACTTCTGAGCCTCCTTTCAGTTTATCCCCTCTGGTTTCATGACTTGTTTTGTCCGCGTTTACCTGGCTGTCCTGATTATCCTTTTCCCTGGGTCCTTTCTTTCCGTTCGCTGTGCTGGTTCCTGATCTTTCTCCTTTGTTGATTCTGCTTTTTGTTGTTTTTCCTTCCCGCGCCTCCTTCCCGATTTTCCATTATTGTTTTACTCGTGTCCTTTAGTTCTGTTTTTTTTATTTCAGGGTTCGTGGTCCTGTTTCTTTCTGTCCGGTTTAAAGTTTTGTCTTTTTCTGAAGTTTTGTCTTTTTCTGGAGTTTTGGCCATCGTTTTCCCTTCCTCGGACTGTTTTCTGGTGAATACTACCATTGGTTATTTTCCCTGTCTTTTAGTATGCTACTATTTGTTGTCTTTGAATTATATTCTGATGATTGAATATTATATGTAATCTTTGGCTTTTGGTTTATTTTGTTATATATATCTTTACCCCACTACGATTCTTAAATTAAATAGTCCCCTAATACTTAACCTTAACTACAGTAGGCCTACTCTAATACTATCAACAAAAGTATAAATTATTCACCACTTAAATATGTCTTTCAAGATGGCTGCCTGATCTCACTCAAAGAATTGCCACGTGGCGCTATTTAATTTCTATTATTTTAATTTCTAAAATTAACTGCAATACGCTAACACTGAGGATGGATAAAAATATCAACTTATCTGATAACTTGTGTAGTTCTAAGGATGTCTTCACTGTGTCTCGTCCTAAAAAGAACGTATCAAGCTTGTGTGGTTTGAGGTAAGCAAAAATGCGTGTTACCCCTGTAGTAGACGGAAGTGGAATGTATTTGGTTAATGTTGTGTTGTTGTTGTTTTCTTCTACTATGTTGCTGTGATACCCTGTTCAACCTGAAGTTTGGTTATAATTGGGGTATATAGGGTGTTATCGTCTTCACTGGTATCTCGTTCGTAGTCCTGGAGGTGACTGGTCCTGAAAAGGACCACTTGCTGGCTGTCTGGATTCCTCTTTGTCCGTTTGTGGTGCCGTGTCGCTCTCATGGTGTTTTTTATGTCCTGCCTCAACTATCTGGCTCGTTTAGTTTTGTGTGTTTCTACGCTACTAGTTTCTGTTGCTTTTGTCTTCTTGCTCTCCTGTATCTGTGACAGTGCTTTTTCAATTATCGTTGGTAGTAGCTGTTCTAGCGTTTCTGGCTGCTAATGCTCTGTCTTGATTGAGTAACATTTGCTGTACGATGTCGATTTTCATTTTGTCTTTCGTTTCTTTGTTTTGTTCTCTAGTTTTTGTAAGGATATCCTCAACGATCCTTCTCTCTGATTCAATTCTTTTGAGTATTTGTTCGTTCTCTGCCTTTAGCTCTGTGAGTTTGGCGATGTCAACTTCTATCTCGTGTTTGATGGTTGTTTCAATTCTTTTGAGTATTTGTTCGTTCTCTGCCTTTAGCTCTGTGAGTTTGGCGATGTCAACTTCTATCTCGTGTTTGATGGATTTTGTTTCCTGTAGCATTGCCTGGGCGCTCTGTAACATTTCTCTGGCGCTCTGCATATCTATTATGTCTTCACCGCTGTCCTTGTCGTCTACGGGATCCTGCTTGTTTCTGCTTTCGTTCTGCTGTTTCCTTTTCATTTCGTTGATTTCAGCGGTCAGCTTGTGTAGCTGTGTTCTGTCAATCGTGCGCTGTTTTTCTGTAGCATCCGCATTCACTCTGTGTTTGGCCTCTTTGAAGGGTATGTTTTTAGACACGGCCTCCTTCAAGATGCTCTTAGTTTCCTGGAACACAGGGCATCCTCTGTACCTTGCCCCGTGGTTTCCGTGGCAGTTTGCACAGATACGGTTTTCGTTAGTTTCTTTGTAGTTGCGGTCCTCCTTTGCCCTGGGGCAGTCGCCATATTGGTGACTACCCGCACAATACCGGCAAACTGCATCTCTCCTGCACGTCTTTTTTGTGTGCGAGAACTGCTGGCAGTTGGAGCACTGCATCACCGGAGGGATATAGGCTTCTGTCTTTTTGGTTGTGGTTTCGAGCGTCAGTCTCTCGGGTCTTGTCGATCCTTCTACCGTGACTATCATCAGATTGGTATCTTTCTTGGCCCAGGTTTTTAGCCTTTCGACCTGCGTGATTTTAAGATTTGTGTTTTCAGCTTGAAGGCGTCTGTGGACGTCGCCTTCGGAACATCTTGTATCCACCCCTCTGATGACCAACTTCTTTGTTGTCTTGTACTTTTTCCACCACCACTTTTATTTGGTGGGGCAACTGGATTTCCTTTGGACCGGATTCCAGTTCGATCATCAGCGAGGTTGTTTTGTCTGTGTTGTTGAGAGAAAGCACTACTCCCTTTTCGTGCCTCCCTACTTTGGCGATACCTCTCCGTCCAGTTATCACCTCGAGGATGTTGATCACTTTGTTGTCGGGTAGGGCCCTGAGTGAGACCTCACTTCCTGACGTCTGGGTGATCTTAACAATCCTCTCCTGTATCGTTTCTGAGTAGCTTGTATTTTTAGTGTTTGGTCTTTGTTTCCTTCTACAGGCTTGGTTCGAATCTTGTTCTTGGTTATTCGGTGTGATATCTTGCGTCTGAGCCTTTGAGTTGTCAGCTGTTTTTTCCTCAGGATCAGGAATGGTAGCTTGCTTCTCAGTGGTTTCGATGTCCAGCACGTCTGGAGCTACTTCTACTGTTGCTTCTTGAAGAGTGAGCCTAAGGGACTCGTCTCCGTCTTCAAGTCTTCGAAGTGCATCTAAAATTGTCTCTGCGACATCTTCCTCTTGTACCTGTCTGTGTTGAGGATCTGCCTCTATCACTTCCTTCATAGTGCTTGCAGGTGGGTCGGCTGTCATCTCGGCATCGTGCGGCTTCTCTGTCATAGACCGGGTTACTGCTGACGAGTCGGGTGGGTGCAGCCTGGATAGAAGCGCTTGTTTTCTTTTCTCCAGCTGTCGTAACGCTCTACATATTTCTTTATGTTCTGGGTCTTCTTTATCTAGGCAAGGGGTCGGGCCACTCTGACTCTCAGTCGGGTCGACGCATGTCACAGCTAACTCAGTCGTGTCCGGAGTTATAGAAGGGCCGGTCCCGGCACGAGTACTTGGGGCAGTCTTGCTCTCTGGCTGTCTGTCATTGTTGATTGTGATATTGCGATTACCCTGGCTGTTCTGCGCTGGTGGGCTGGTGTAGACCTTCCTCTTTTTAGCGTGTGGCCTATGTCTGGGCATTTTGACGATAACGCGATCTTATCTCGAGTAGTGGCGTCCTGAAAAGGACGTTGGTGTCTTGTAGTTCGAATGGTGACAAAATATGATGAAGTGGTCTGTTCTCAAGCTTCTATCTTCTTTTTGCAACAACGGTGGAATTAGTTGTTTAAAGGGAAATAAATGTGGACTTCTCCGCTCCTAACGATACTATTATCAACTCTTTCTGATCATTCCTTCTTTTTATATGAATTTTATTCGTTAGCCATCAAAACCAAATATCGCTTCGTTTATGTAGCCAGTACACAGCGCTGGAAAATGATAGCGAGAGGCACTCGCGTCCGCTCGGTTTAAAAATATCCCAACCAAGAATTTGTCTTGCGTATTTTTTTTCTCACCACGCGACAAGACACAAGAAAAGATAACCCATATAACTGAATATAACATCGACCAATCAAGGTTATTTCCCTTAGATTATCAAATAAGTACCTTTCATCAGACAGATAGATAACTTTAAACATATATTGCCTACGAAGAATCTGTTGGTAACAAACACCAGATGGCGGAGCAAGCAAAGACATCAACAACAGAATGAACAAAGCAAGAACAGCCTTTTTTAGTCTAAACAACATCTGGAAGTCCTCTCAGTACAGCACAAGCACAAAATTAGGATTATATCAGAGCTGTGTGCTTTCTGTGCTTCTCTATGGTGCGGAGAGCTGGAGAGTTACAGAGAAGGAAATGTCGAAATTGTCCTCTTTTCACACAATATGCCTAAGAAAAATTCTCCGAATCTTTTGGCCGAATACCATCACCAACCAAGATCTGCTTACTCGGAGCAAGCAAGAGGACATGCACACCATCATAGCTGGCAGACGCTGGAGCTGGGTTGGCCATGTCCTCAGAAGAGACCCCGATGCCATCACAAGAACAGCTATGCTATGGACCCCTGAAGGAAAATGAAAGAGAGGCCGACCAAAGACAACTTGGTGGAGGACTGTGGAGGCTGAGATGCAAAGAATGAACCAGAGTTGGGGCACTGTGCGAAGGATGGCCACCGACCGAGCAAAGTGGAATCAATTTGTTGTTGCCCTACAAGACGCCACTAGGCGTAATGGCCACTGACTGCTTTGACGGTCGGCGGCTAAGGATCAAAGAAGAAGAAGAACAGGTCCTAGTGCAGGTCAACCAATTTAAATACCTCGGAACTGTCAAAGACTGGAAAGAAGGCATCAAAGTAGATTTGGCTACCCGAAGAGCAGCCGCTGGGAGACTTTTTCAAGCTATAAATCGAGGATTCTTCAGCAAAAGAGAGGTTGGCAAGAAAACGAAGATGGCTGTATACTGCAGCACCTATGTCCCAGTCTTGACGAATGGATGCGAGTGATGGGCAATGACTACAACCCCCAAAAGTCAGATCCAAACCTCAAAATTGAGGTTTCTGAAAAAGGTGGTTGAAGTAACAGGAAGAGACATGGTCCGCAACCAGACGATCAGTCAAGGCCTAAAATCTCAACCCCTGCAGAACCAAGTAGAACATTATTAACAAAGATGGTTTGGCTATGTCTGCAGAATGGGAGAAGATTGGCTGCCACGGCAGGCATGAGAGGCTACGAGCCAAGGATCCAGATCTCCAAGACGTCCCAGAGTCCGCTGGGGGGACAACATTAGAATCTCTGAAGGACCGAGGACTAGAATGAAACCAGGCCAGGAGGAAGACAGCCGATAAGATAGTATGGCGCTCTCTCTTCCAAACCTCTACACCTCACGGTAGAAGAGGAACGACTTAGTAAGTAAGGAACACCCACTGTGTAACATGTCTGGAGAAGAACACCATAGCACATTGTGTGCTAACATGCAAGAAATATGAAAACTACTCAAAGAATATTTGATAACACAAAAGTCTTCATCAGCATCGCTAGTAACTACTAAAAACTGACCAACCCAGGGAGCTAAACAATATGATACAATTGTATTTTACTAAAATAAAAGAGTTAACTTATCTCTCCCAGAACAAATGAGAGCTATAGAGGAAGAACACAACTCTTGAATAATAATATTTCCACTGAATATCAGTACGAGATATAAACTGCCAATATCAGTACGAGATATAAACTACCAATATCAGTACGAGATATAAACTGCCAATATCAGTACGAGATATAAACTACCAATATCAGTACGAGATATAAACTACCAATATCAGTACGAGATATAAACTACCAATATCAGTACGAGATATAAACTGCCAATATCAGTACGAGATATAAACTGCCAATATCAGTACGAGATATAAACTACCAATATCAGTACGAGATATAAACTGCCAATATCAGTACGAGATATAAACTGCCAATATCAGTACGAGATATAAACTACCAATATCAGTACGAGATATAAACTACCAATATCAGTACGAGATATAAACTGCCAATATCAGTACGAGATATAAACTGCCAATATCAGTACGAGATATAAACTACCAATATCAGTACGAGATATAAACTGCCAATATCAGTACGAGATATGAACTGCCAATATCAGTACGAGATATAAACTGCCAATATCAGTACGAGATATAAACTACCAATATCAGTACGAGATATAAACTACCAATATCAGTACGAGATATAAACTGCCAATATCAGTACGAGATATAAACTGCCAATATCAGTACGAGATATAAACTACCAATATCAGTACGAGATATAAACTACCAATATCAGTACGAGATATAAACTGCCAATATCAGTACGAGATATAAACTGCCAATATCAGTACGAGATATAAACTGCCAATATCAGTACGAGATATAAACTACCAATATGAGTACGAATGTTGAACCTGGTATCCCAATCCTTCAGACAAAACACTAGCGTTTCTGTGCATGGACCGCAAACAAAAAACAAACAAAGAAAATAAGAACAGCAGTAACAACTAAAACGTTTAAACCAAAGACAAACAGAAGAGGACGGCAAGAACTGGCTAGACAATGTAACCAGCCACACGGCGTGGGAAGACAATGTAACCACACGACGTGGGAAGACAATGTAACCACACGACGTGGGAAGACATTGATAACTAAGGTGACCATATTTTCAAAACCCTAATCCGGGACAAAATAGTAGATTTGACCTATTTCAATGCAAAAAATCGGGACAAAAGGGTAAAGAAAAGGTCAAAAGTCGGGACATGTCCCGGAAAAATCAAGCTGATGTCAATTTAAAATAATATACACTTTATATATACATTTGAATAACATTGAATAACATACATTTTACTGTATAAGTTTAACTACTTAAACTAATAAGAGAGAAAAACATCAATAATCCTTACTTAAGGTGAAGCTGAGTTACTGTACTTTTCAGATGAGTGGATTTTTATCAATAGGTCCTTCTTTGCAAGCAGTATCTTAAAAAAACTCGACACATGTTTCCTCACAGTTCACTTTGGTTGTCAACATAGCTTTCAAAGTTTCAACACCTAGCTGTGTTTTATCACTTGCCCATAAGCTGTTCATAAAAAAAAAAAAAACACTCTTTCTGTGGCAGCATTTGTTCCAGGTAGACAGAAGAAAAAAAACTCTGCCAACTTCAAAATATTTGAAAATGTCACATTATTGTTGTTGAAGTGGGAAACCATTTCAATCCAACGTTGTGGTGGCAATGTTTTTTTGGCACTCCATTCACTAATTTTCTGAGAAGTAACAAACTGCTTCATATAGACATATTTGTCATAAATTTCAGTTTCTGTAAAGTGGGCTGAAGGTAATGTTTGAATCACTAGTGATGATGATATCTCAATATCTGCCCAAATTGGTATTCTGTTCAGCGTTACCCAGCTGTAGGATTCTAGGTCTTGAAAATTTGTTGCAGCCTATTTATTCAAATAATTGAAAGCTGTTTCATAGAACGAAGAAACGATAGCATGAAACTTTTTCACATCCTCCTTTGGAAGTCCTTCCATTTCCAGCTTTTCAAGGATTAGCTTAACTCTTGATGGCAAGACACAGTCTTCCAGTTTGGACTTCAAAATAGTTTTCAACCTGTTGATGCTGTCAATGACTTCAAACACAGTGACCTTGTCCCTCTATTTTTTGCACTGCTTCGTGGAATGGAGAGGCCTGACTGTGAACAAAAACAAGCCATGCCTCAGATAGAGGATTTTCAAAGAATGTCTGTATAAAAACTGGGCATCTGTCTTGAGATTGAAAATATGATTTTAGAGGCAGGAACATCTGAAGAACCCTTTCAACAGCAGGCAGCAGAGAAAGCCACCTAGTCTGAGCATAACCTAAGATCATCTGGAAGTCTGTTTCCACAAACTGGCAAAACTCCTTGAGGCTTTCAACTCGTACTGTGTATGATTTGAAGAGTAGATAAATTTTAGCAATAATCAGCTCGACATCAACAGGCAGTACATCTGCAGCTGTTCGAACAGTGTTGTGGAAAATATGACCTGCACACCCAACTCCTATAAGACCATGTCCAAGGTTTTCTCGCAGTTTTTTTAAAACATTGTTCTGTCCTTTCCTTTCAGCACCTCCAAAATTGGAATTTGTGTTGTCTGCGCATAATTCAACTACTTTCCTGTCTAAACCATTTTCAGTTATGCAGTCATTAAGAAAGCTACTTACAATATCAGATGTGTCACCTGGCAATGACTTTAACTCTAATTTTTTTAATTTTCACTCCATTACTGTGATCAAAGTATCTGACAAGCAAAGGAAAAATCTTGAATTCTTTGTGGTTGGATGCATCTGTCAGTACAGAAATAAATGTAGACTTTTCTAGGTCACACCTTAACTCATTTAGAATATGGGGTGCCAAGACATTTCGAATAATGGCTTCTGTTTTCGTACGTACACATGCAAATTTTGGCTCTAAAGTAACCTGAAGTAATTTTGATGTGCAATCCATAGACCTGAAAGTATGATTGTGTAGCACTGTATGGTATGCAAAGGCGCCTTCTATAGCAGCTAATTGCTCTTCTTGGTCACCAATTTTATCAGCTCTGAAGAAAGTGGTTAACGACGAGCTTGATGCAGCTGTAACGACGGCTCTCTTATGTTTCTCACTGCTTATGTGGTTCTTAATATCACCACGTCCACTATGGCTTATCGAAAACCCGGAGGCACATATATTGCATCGTACATTGAAGTTTGATGTACTCTTTTTAATAAACGGATATTCCTTTTGTAAATCTTCATTGAAACTGCATTTACGCTGTGGTACCATTTTCTTACAACAATAACAAAATATGCACAAATAGTTCACCGTTTAAATTAAATAAACGTATACCGTACGCAAAATCTTGGTACTTTACCACTACCTAAAATTTCAAATAACTGCGAATATCACATTGGAACTACAAAACTAATTCGTGGTCCTGACAACCTCTTGTGCTGTTTCGGCGCCAGTTCACTAATAACACTGACAAACAACATTTTTCTTTCTTATATAAGAATAAGTGTTCTTAGGTCAGTTTCTTGCGCTGATTTCAAATCTGAAATCCGTTTATCTCTATCACGTCGGGTTCTTAAGATATTTGTGAATAAATATATTTTTGGGAAACCGTTATTTGCTCCGTTTCATTTTTACTATATAACTTATTAAAAATTAATAAAATGCAAAATAATTCTACTTTTTATACTGCTAAAAGATGCATGACATATGTTACGCTATTTTTCAAATAGTTACTGTATTTTGAAATAATTCTGAGCGAAATATGGCTTCTAGAAGTTGTAGAATCGGTATCGAAACCAGTGCCTCATGATCCAATCACGTGTCCGATCCCAGTTCCACCATAACAATATCCGTTGGACGTGAATGAACCATCAGAAAGTGATAGTTTACCTGCTTTAGAAACTAATTCTGACTCGGATTATATACCGGTGAATGATGGTGTTCACTTAATTAACCATTCAGAACTTTCAGATCTAATACGTGATCTCGCTCTTACCAAAGGACAAGCGGAATTACTCGGTTCGCGACTCAAAGAATGGAATCTTTTAGCGCCCAATACTCCGATATCTAAATTTCGTCATAGACACAGAGAACTTGTTCAATACTTTGAGATGGATGATGGCATTTGCTATTGCAAAGATGTAAACGGTCTAATGGTGCACCTCGGTCGTGAGCACATAGTCAACGAATGGCGACTTTTCATCGATTCTTCCAAGACTAGTCTAAAAGCCGTGTTATTGCATAACGGAAATTTATTTTCATCAATTCCAGTCGCCTACTCTGTTCATATAAAAGAAACTTATGACAATATGGCTATACTTTTGGCAAAAATAAAGTACAATGACTACCAATGGCGGATTTGTGGAGACCTAAAGGTCATTGCAATTCTCACGGGCATGCAGACTGGGTATACTAAATTTTGTTGCTTCCTATGTGAATGGGACAGCCGCAACAGACAGGAACATTCTGCAAGAAAGGTGTGGCCTATCAGGGATCGTATGCAGCTCTGGCATAAAAATGTAATACATGAGCCATTAGTTAACAAAGACGGCATCATTTTACCACCGTTACATATAAAGTTGGGGCTCATGAAGAATTTCGTAAAAGCGTTAGATAAAACGAGCAAAGCTTTCACTTATCTTCGAGAAAAGTTTCCGCAAGTTAGCGATGCAAAGATAAAGGAAGGTATCTTTGTAGGACCTCAGATTAGGAAAGTTATTGCAGACAAACAATTCGAGAACTTGTTACATGGTAGTGAACTTCGCGCATGGATGGCATTCAAATCGATCGTCGATAACTTTCTGTGAAATCACAAATCTGTCGACTATGTGCATATTGTTAAGCAGTGCATAGATGCATACAGAATTATGGGCTGTAACATTTCCCTCAAAATCCATTTGCTTGATTCGCATCTTGACTTTTTCCCTGACAAACTTGGCGAAGTCAGCGATGAACATGGAGAACGATTCCATCAAGATATCGCCGTAATGGAATCACGCTATCAAGGACGGTGGAGTGTGACCATGCTTGCCGATTATTGTTGGATGCTTCATCGCGATGTACCACATGCCATTCACCGACGAAAGTCGACTGCAAAGAAATTCAAGCCTACATAACTGTTACACTTCTTGTATGAATGATGTTATAATACTTTATGCCTTGTTAAAAAACTTCAATTGCGTATTTCTAGAGATCCCGACCTGATAGAGAAAAACGGTTTGCAGATTTAAAAACAGCGCATTAAAATTGACCAGAAAAACATAGAAATGTTAGAGAAAGAAAAAAAAAGTTTTTTTTTGTTAGTCAGTGTAATTAAAAATTCCCTCAAGTCAGCCACGGAATAATAATTTTTTTTAATCTGTGAGATTTATGCCAAATTGGCAAATTCGTTCAAAACCGGGACAAATTGGCGTCCCGGATTGCATCGAAAAAAAGTCGGGACAAATTATCAAAAATGGTCGAAAACCGGGACAGTCCCGGAAAAACCGGGACGTCTGATCACCTTATTGATAACACCGTACCGGTATGTATATACAAGTCACTAGAGATCGCTGGACAACGAATAATTTCCGAAAAATCCGATTATACATGTAATTTCAGTAATTCCCGATTTTTAGTTTGTGAAGAAAAATAAAACAGTGTACAGCCTCTGATGGGTTATAACTAGAGTATATAGGCCTAGTGTCTCTAATTCTAGAAAATAATTTTGATTGCTGATAGCTGACCATGGTATCATTTCACAAGTAAGGTGCTCTGATAGAGGTAACGGCGAAGATAGACCCGTAAAAGATTCTGTTACAAGAAAGTGAAGTGTTCAAGACTTGACTATACTAGGCGCCAGCTTGACCAGGTAGGATTGACTTATTTATAAATTAATAGGAATATTCTATTTTCTTCATTGAATCTCTCTGTAAGAAATACTTAATTCGTCGTTGAATCAAAACGACATAGCTCTTTGGACACGTCACGAGAAGAGAAAACCTGGATAGTCTGGTAACAACTGGTAAAGTTACATCAAAGAGAAGACGAGAAAGATAGAGATACCTGGTCAAATCGACTACATGACGTGGGAACAAAATTGATGTCACCGCAAATTCAAGACAATAGATGCCGTCAGATATAAAGACAAACGTGATCAACTAGATCAAACACATTGCATTAAATGAATGAATCATTTCAGGAAAAACCCGACATTATCTATGCAGTCTTTTAAAAGTAATAATAAAAACAGTTCGATATTTGACAATCTTACGTACGGATACAGAGGTAGGATTTCTTCACTCACAAATTACAGGAGATATTTTAATGTCTTCACGAAATCTCTGCAAGAAATACTTATCTTAATCGTGAAGTTTTCTGGAAACTTTGTATGGTTAAACATGTTACTTTTTTTTTTTTAAACTGGTGGAGACAAATATTGTGCTCGATACTTGAATTTGTTATCATAAGGAAACATGCATTTTCTGAATATGTTGTTTGCCTTGCAGGACTTTTTCAGACACCGCAGACAAACTTTCTTTTTGAAAGTAGATCTGTTTAAAATAGGAAATAAATAAATAAAATAAAAATTTACAAATTGTTTTGGAATCGAGCTAAAACCTGAAATTGCGCTAGGTGTCACCCTGACCTTTTGACGACCGTACAAAAATAGTAACAGGTTAAGGTCACGAAAACTTTACCTTGGGTATTCCTGGAATAGAAAGATTACTTCCCCTCTTTCCCGTTGGATTAAGTTCAGGTAGGCAAATATAGTCGGACAGGTAGATACACAAGCAGGTTACAGATAAATACATAGACAGGTAGGTAGGAAGCTAAATAAATAGACATGCAGAATTTAAAGAAAATTTCACAGACAATTTGTAAAAAGTAAGTAAAATTATTTTTAAAAATAACGAATACAAATAATGTTCAATCACCGATTGAAACTGTAATTAGAATACACGGTGTAATATATTAATTTGCTGCCATTTTGCTAACTGGCAAACCACTCATAATAATTTATTAATTTCCTTCTATGCCAACATGTGAACGTATCCAAGCGGTTAGAGCGGAACATCCTCTGGATCATAGGTAAGTATTTGCCAGTAATATGTCTTCTGCTATATCTGGTCTACTGCATTATCGTAAGTTTATTATAGATTCAAGCTAAAAGAAACTTATGAGATTGCAGTGGACCAGATATATCAGTATTTATGAATTATGTTGTTAACGTCTTTTCGTGCCATGATGTCAAACCTGTCAAGTAAATTATCTCTTTGTCGTAGTCTATCTCTTTTCCCTTCAATCTTTCTTGTTGTCACGATATATTCCAGCTTTTCCCTTCAATCTGTCTTATTGTCACGATATATTCCAGCTTTTCCCTTCAATCTGTCTTATTGTCACGATATATTCCAGCTTTTCCCTTCAATCTGTCTTATTGTCACGATATATTCCAGCTTTTCCCTTCAATCTGTCTTATTGTCACGATATATTCCAGCTTTTCCCTTCAATCTGTCTTATTGTCACGATATATTCCAGCTTTTCCCTTCAATCTGTCTTATTGTCACGATATATTCCAGCTTTCCCTTCAATCTGTCTTATTGTCACGATATATTCCAGCTTTTCCCTTCAATCTGTCTTATTGTCACGATATATTCCAGCTTTTCCCTTCAATCTGTCTTGTTGTCACGATATATTCCAGCTTTTCCCTTCAATCTGTCTTATTGTCACGATATATTCCAGCTTTTCCCTTCAATCTGTCTTATTGTCACGATATATTCCAGCTTTTCCCTTCAATCTGTCTTATTGTCACGATATATTCCAGCTTTTTTCCCTTCAATCTGTCTTATTGTCACGATATATTCCAGCTTTTCCCTTCAATCTGTCTTATTGTCACGATATATTCCAGCTTTTTTCTTCAATCTGTCTTGTTGTCACGATATATTCCAGCTTTTCCCTTCAATCTGTCTTGTTGTCACGATATATTCCAGCTTTTCCCTTCAATCTGTCTTGTTGTCACGATATATTCCAGCTTTTCCCTTCAATCTGTCTTATTGTCACGATATATTCCAGCTTTTCCCTTCAATCTGTCTTATTGTCACGATATATTCCAGCTTTTCCCTTCAATCTGTCTTATTGTCACGATATATTCCAGCTTTTCCCTTCAATCTGTCTTGTTGTCACGATATATTCCAGCTTTTCCCTTCAATCTGTCTTGTTGTCACGATATATTCCAGCTTTTCCCTTCAATCTGTCTTATTGTCACGATATATTCCAGCTTTTCCCTTCAATCTGTCTTGTTGTCACGATATATTCCAGCTTTTCCCTTCAATCTGTCTTGTTGTCACGATATATTCCAGCTTTTCCCTTCAATCTGTCTTATTGTCACGATATATTCCAGCTTTTCCCTTCAATCTGTCTTATTGTCACGATATATTCCAGCTTTTCCCTTCAATCTGTCTTATTGTCACGATATATTCCAGCTTTTCCCTTCCCTTCCATTTGTCTTATCGTTACGATATATTCTTTTCCCTTCAATCTGTCTTATTGTCACGATATATTCCAGCTTTTCCCTTCAATCTGTCTTATTGTCACGATATATTCCAGCTTTTCCCTTCAATCTGTCTTATTGTCACGATATATTCCAGCTTTTCCCTTCAATCTGTCTTATTGTCACGATATATTCCAGCTTTTCCCTTCAATCTGTCTTATTGTCACGATATATTCCAGCTTTTCCCTTCAATCTGTCTTATTGTCACGATATATTCCAGCTTTTCCCTTCAATCTGTCTTATTGTCACGATATATTCCAGCTTTTCCCTTCAATCTGTCTTATTGTCACGATATATTCCAGCTTTTCCCTTCAATCTGTCTTATTGTCACGATATATTCCAGCTTTTCCCTTCAATCTGTCTTATTGTCACGATATATTCCAGCTTTTCCCTTCAATCTGTCTTATTGTCACGATATATTCCAGCTTTTCCCTTCAATCTGTCTTATTGTCACGATATATTCCAGCTTTTCCCTTCAATCTGTCTTATTGTCACGATATATTCCAGCTTTTCCCTTCAATCTGTCTTATTGTCACGATATATTCCAGCTTTTCCCTTCAATCTGTCTTATTGTCACGATATATTCCAGCTTTTCCCTTCAATCTGTCTTATTGTCACGATATATTCCAGCTTTTCCCTTCAATCTGTCTTATTGTCACGATATATTCCAGCTTTTCCCTTCAATCTGTCTTGTTGTCACGATATATTCCAGCTTTCTTCTTCTCTTAACATGACAAATAAAGTGGAATGCTTCCTTCTAATCCTTCACATACCTAGGATACATAGTAACACCAGACGGCGGAGCAAGCAAAGACATCAACAACAGAATGAACAAAGCAAGAACTAGCCTTTTTTAGTCTAAACAACATCTGGTAGTCTTCTCAGTACAGCACAAAATTAAGATTATATCGGAGCTGTGTGCTTTCTGTGCTTCTCTATGGTGCGGAATGATGGAGAGTCACAGAGAAGGAAATGTCGAAATTGCCCTCTTTTCACACAACATGCCTAAAAAAAATTCACCGAATCTTTTGGCCGAATGCCATCACCAACCAATGCTATGGACCCCTGAAGGCAGACCAAAAACAACTTGGCGGAGGACTGTGGAGGCTGAGATGCAAAGAATGAACCAGAGTTGGGGCACTGTACGAAGGATGGCCGCCGACCGAGTAAAGTGGAATCAATTTGTTGTTGCCCTACAAGACACCACCAGGCGTGATGGCCACTGACTGCTTTGACGGTCGGTGGCTAAGGATCAAAGAAGAAGAAGCTTCCTTCTAACATAAAGATTAAACTTCTTTATCTCGCTGCCCTCTTTCAGCACATCCTCATTACTCAATTTAGATGTCCGTTTAATTAAAAACTAATTGTGTATACTTTTTCTAATATGAATCGAACCGAATTTATGACTTTATCAAGAAAAAAGAACATAATTTTGATTCAAATGAAGACCAGCGGGACGTCATCTTCAACGCCATCCAAATAAGTTAGCCACGTACGTAAGAGTTAAGGTTCCTAAATCTAACCCTTGCTCCTTTTTACTGCGCCTCTGAATTCTTGTTAAGGCCGTATCGAACAAACAGTCCACTATCCTTCATGTCAACCAATTCTTGTTAAGGCCGTATCGAACAAACAGTCCACTATCCTTCATGTCAACCAATTCTTGTTAAGGCCGTATCGAACAAATAGTCCACTATCCTTCATGTCAACCAATTCTTGTTAAGGCCGTATCGAACAAACAGTCCACTATCCTTCATTCCAACCATAATTTTGAATGAAAATATTGTGCGTGCGTGCGTGCGTGCGTGCGTGTGTGTGTGTGTGTGTGTGTGTGTGTGTGTGTGTGTGTGTGTGTGTGTGTGTGTGTGTGTGTGTGTGTGTGTGTGTGTGTGTGTGTGTGTGTGTGTGTGTACATGCAGACAACACAAATGACTTTATTTATTTTAGGTTTTTTTAAGTTTTTTAATAAAATGTATTCAAAATTTATAAAATGTATTTAAACTTATCAAATGTATTCAAAATTTATAGATTGTATTCAAAATTTAAAAAATGTATTCAAAATTTATAAAATATATTCAAAATTTATAAAATATATTCAAAATTTAAAATGTATTCAAAATTTATAAAATGTATTCAAAAGTTATATAATGTATTCAAAATTTATAAAATGTATTCAAAATTTATATAATGTATTCAAAATTTATAAAATGTATTCAACATTCATATAATGTATTCAGCATGAACTTGGCATTAATAACAAAATTACAGCTAAAACGAAAATGTAAGCAAATAAATAGCTATTTAAAAAAACTTAAGTCTTGTTTTTTAACTATTAGATTTGTGTCTCCTTTTGGTAAGGTGTACCTCTTTCAGGCAGGATACTGGGTCCGTTGGTTATATTAGGGTGCATGTTCATATATCAAATACCTTGCGGCCAAGAATAAGTATAAATGTGAAGTAACAATGTAATGGCTAACACAAAAACATATGTAATAATTTTACAGCTAAAGGGGAAACGTCATTAAGATTTTCATAGCTAAAAATATGTAACCAAAAATGTTATAGCTAATATTTAATAACAAGGTTGCATAACATCATCATAAAAACTTCTTCTTCTTGCGATCGCATCTTTGATGTTTACACCGTCAGACGAGTTCTCATGATGAATTCGACTGTTGTTTGAAGTTCCTCTTTAGCTCCATATAGCTTTGAGTTTAGTGTTGTGTCATTGGGCCAGTATATCTTTCTTAACTGGTCATACAGAGGACAATCCTGTAGAACATGCTCAGCAGTTTGTTCGTTTAGTCCACATGTGCACAGTAGTGAAGCAGACAATCGTAGCTTGTGCATGTGTTTATTTAGTTTGTTATGCCCTGTCCTGAGGCGCAAAATAGTTATCTGTCCCTGCCGGTCAAGAGTGTGATAGTCGTCGTTGGGTCATAAAAACATATTGCTACATAAACCACAGCTTCAGTAGCTTGTAACTGCTTTGTGCAAGCTTCCTGTAGAACCAGCTGACGTGGCGTCGCCATGTTCCAGAGTAAAATGATGGTGATGAATGAATACCGTTATAGCTTTACAAAAATGTAAGTAACAAGTTTACACCCAGCACAAAATGTTAGTAACAAGTTAACACCCAGCACAAACATGTTAGTAACAAATTACACCAAGCACAAAAATGTTAGTAAAATGTTTACACTAAACTCAACAATGTTAGTAACAAGTGTACACCCAGCACAAACAGGTTATTAACAAGTTTACACCCAGTGCAAAATGTTAGTAACAAGTTTACACCTATGACAAAATGTTAGTAACAAGTTTACACTCAGCACAAAAGTGTTAGTAACAAGTTTACACCCAGCGCAAAAATGTTAGTAACATGTTTACACCCAGCACAAAAATGTTAGTAACAAATTTACACCCAGCACAAAAATGTTAGTAACAAGTTTACACCCAGCACCAAAATATTAGTAACAAGTACACTTAGAAATACACATTGTAAGTAACGAGTTTACATCCAGCACAAGAATTTTAGTAACATATTTACACCTAGCTTAAAAATAATAATAACAAATTTACACCTAGCTTAAAAATAATAATAACAAATTTACACCTAGTACAAAAATTTTTAGTTACATGTTTACACCTAGCTCATAAATGTTTGTAACAAGTTTACACTCAGCACAAAAATTTAATAACAGGTTTATACATATCACAAAAGTGTTACTAACAAGTTTACACACAGCACAAAAATGTTAGCACCAAAGTATTAGTAACAAGTATACACCTAGGACAAAACATTGTTAAGAACAAGTTTACATCCAGCACAAAAATGTTAGTAATAAGTTTACACCTAGCACAACATTGTTAGTCACCCAGCACAAAATGTTAGTAACACGTTTACACCCAGCACAAAATGTTAGTAACACGTTTACACCCAGCACAAAATGTTAGTAACACGTTTACACCCAGAACCAAAATGTTAGTAACACGTGTACACTCAGCACCAAAATGGTAGTAAGCAGTTTACACCCAGAACCAAAATGTTAGTAACACGTTTACACCCAGCACAAAATGTACATTATTAAGGTCTTTGTCTTGTGTGGACTGACCTATACTGTTTAATACGGGAACAACAGAAGTGATTGCGTCATTAATAGGCTGGGCTGCCCATTGTAAACTTCCGATGTTGTGTCTTGCGGTTCGCACTAATGACCAGTCATCGAAGCATCATTTTTGGTGATGCCTAGATAGCCGGGAGGATAGTGTGATTCGCTTGCATAGCTAGGCGGGGTTGTCGCACGGAAGGTCCGGGGTTCGAGTACTGGGTAAGCCACTCACGTCTGTTGTTTTTCTGTTGTCTAGTTTTCTACTTCTTTATTTCTTACGAGTGCCTGAAAACATACCTTTATGTTTGTCTAATATTTATTTACTCAATCAATAATTAGTGTGTGTGTATTAATGCCTTGTGTCAAAGATAGAATCCCATCCCGCGAATTAAAATTAATCAACAGCTAATTAAAGCACTGTATTTAAAGTCACAATGTTATAGGCCTATTGTTATCTGTACTAGTGGAATAATAACCAACTAAAGTCCAGAGAAAAAATTTATAATCGAGCACAAAGTTCCTGTCCATGATTCTCTGCTATATTATCGTACACGTTCCTTTATAAGTTCACGTTAAGTAACAATGTTCAATGTCCAACCGAATAGAGAATAACAATGGCACGATAGGATTTTCCTAGTTATGTCCCTTTGTCCGTGCGAAGCATCCTTAAGTTTAGTCCCTTAATCTTTAGACGCCGTTTCAACAATAGAATAAATCAAGTTTTTGCATTCAAAATATCTAAATGTCACATTATTCTTAGACCATCAATGACAGAATTCAGCATCAGGCTTTATATAGGTGCAATCAGATCAACATCAATGGGAGCTATAGAGGTGGCTTTCGGAATTATACCCTTAGAATTACGGAGAAACGAGTTAAGACTAAATTACATGAACAGTTATGTTAGATAAGTCTCACCCAGCACATACAGCTTTTACCAGATACCAACTAACAACTCAAGCCAAGCCAATGAATACCACTAGATACCCTACAGGATGGAAGTGTATGGAGGAAATTGTCCATCTGGGTACATTAATTATATCAATTAATAACAGTTGTGAATACAAGCCAGTGATTCCGCCCTGGGAGATCAAGAAACCAGACACGGACTACCACCTAGCAGAAATACTTAAGAAAACAAATAATATATAAAATGTTTAAAACACAGCCAATAAATATACATAACAAATATCAAAAGACAGCATTACTGTGTACACAGATGGATCCAAGGAAGAGGATGGCAAATTGGGGATAGGAATATATATTCCAATATGGAAAATGGCAAAAGAATATAGCATCACGGAAAATACATCCATTTTCACTGCAGAGATGGTGGCAATACTAAAAGCACTAGAAATATTCTCTAATAACCCTCCCAACAAATTAACAGTTTTAACTGACTCTCTTTCAACAATTAAAGCACTTAGAAACTTACGAGAATGTAGTAGACCTGATAAAGCAGAGGAGATGTTTCTGGCTACTACATACTTATATTCCAGAGGATGTTCAGTCTTAATTGCTTGGATACCTTCACATGTTGGCATAGAAGGAAATGAAAAGGCAGATAAAGAAGCCAAGAAAGGTAGATCTGATAAAAATCTAATAAATGTAGGGACGAGTAAATCAGAGATTAAGAGCTTAATTAAAGGCTCCAACAAGAAAATGTCAGATATCTAGAGAATTGAAAATTCCCAGTAATAAGAAACTTCTCAACTACAGCTGGGAAAAGGCTATTTCAGAATAGAAGAACCTTACTGTGCAGGATGTCTTCAAGACAATAATATAGAACATTTCTTGTTAAAATGTAAGAGGTATGAACAAATGAGAATACCAATATTAGATTATTTGCAAGCATCCAACTTACCTATAAATATAGAAGAGGTGTTGAGAATAGACAGACCTAGGGAACTGCATAATATAGTCAAACAATATTTAACACGAACAAATGTTAATATATAGTGGCTGGGAATGTGAAGGTCTGATGCTGTTCTTACAATGCATACGAATTTTAACAGATGAAAGTCAATTAAATATTTGTTAAAGTCAGTTAAATAACTGGAACCACCAGGCCTTTACACTCCTCCACTTTAATATTATTCTTGTTCAGAGTCTCTTCTTGATTTTTATTTTATTTTTTTTTTCTATTTATTTAGCGTATAACCACAATTGTGATTGTCCCTATTAACAATGATTTGACAAATGTGATGCCACTTTCTCATATCGGCAGCTGTTCACATTATTTGGAATTGAAAACAATATATATCCTAATTATAACCCATCAGAGGTTGAACGGGATATATTTTTTTTCATTAATTTGAAAAAAGACCATCAATGAATGTGTGTGTTTTTGTACATAAACCAAGAATGGAAACTTTTAATAAGGTCCAAGACACCCAAGTAATGAGCTAAGTAAAACGAGGTACAACTTGACATTAGCGATATCAGCACTCACCATCATCAGGTGCTGAGTGAACACGTTCAATACCTGTAAGCACTGTCACAAGATTCATTGAGGTTACGTACATTTATTACCTACGGGGGTAGTCTTCGGTCCTACCAAATGTACGCACCAGTTTTATATAGTTATATTATTTGTGCGTTCGATTGATTTACGCACTGACGTGCACAATGCTGTGTGAGTTGCTTTGGACGCACGTGTAACCTAGTTGAGTAGATTGTGACGTCATGATAGGGGCAGCTCGGACGACATTTATGTCCGCAGTGTTATTCTTTGATTCCTGGCAAATTTGAAGAAGCCATCAGTTGTATTCGTATCTATTGGTCTTCATGGCGAAGCCAATAGTGGAAGAATGAAGTAAGTGTCGCCCCATTTCTTATGGCAAGTTTAATTATGTAAATTAAAGTATCAGGCCGCTCCTATTAATGGTCTAGCGGGAATTCATCGGAGATGACATTCCTAGAATTGGACACACGGAGTCGATAGCCTTTGGAATCTTTTGTAGAGGGAGAATCCATATGTGGAATCAAGTTAATGAATATATATATATGCTTCACATGTTTAATATGCCGTTTTACCTATGCCAAAGTCGTGGTATGGATACCGAGAGGTTAGCCAAGATGAAACACTAACCTGGTTGTATTGTTATATCTGCCTTTGTTTGGATTGGATATGCTATCTAAGAATTTTATGAAGAAAGTCTGGGATGCTTACAAGTATGATATAAATTATTGCTCCGTGAGAATGAATCCGTTTGCCTTAATAAACGTCCTTGGGAGAAGGTCAACGGACGTTAATACCATGTCGGTTATATGGTAATGGAAGTGATCCTTAGTCACTGGAATATAAGAGAACTTAACTGTTAGAGAATCTACAACAACTATTAACAGTGATATTAACATTTTGACGTATGATCTTCGCATCTGTAACTATGATTGTCTTGTTCCACTTCGTTGGTGTCACGTCAATAAAATATATGTACAGTAATCACCGACTTGTGTGCTGCCAATACTTGCCCAGTTCACCCAATTCAACGATACTTGTTGGAATTTTCGTTTGAAGAACATTGTTGACATTCATTCCGTTTTAACCATTCGCGTTTCAATTTACCTCTTCACTGAACTCAACGATAAAATGGAGTCAACAATAAATGGTGTTCCAGTGTGGTCTGGAAATATCTAACTTCCAAGGAACGTACCCATCCAAATTATCGTTTGAAAAGAAGAATTTTTACTTTCAAGGCGACATCATCTCAATTTGGATCCTAGCGTGATATGAATCAGATTCAACTTACGTTTACCAAGGTCAAGGTCTTCAATCAACCTCCACGTCAAGTTTCACAGTGACTGATTACTTGGAGATCATCTCTTCATCATTATTACGTGCGAGCTGTAATCTAGAGAAGCAGAACGAAGTATTTTATCTGTAGACGTACATCCACGGAGACGAGGCACATTGATTTTTTACCTGCACGCGAGATGAGTATAACGTGTTTCCGTTGTACACTTTATTACGCTTAGTTGTGCCTTCCGTGTTATGTCCACATTCATATTTTTCGTGTTCAGTGTTATATGTTGTGTATTCTTCGTGGGAGGTAGGGAGGTTGATCTGACGAACGAGATCCATCTCGAAGCCAATTCGGGCTCTTCGTCAGACGTTCTGTAGGGCTCGTCTTGTAAGTTTCAATTGAGCGATAGTTCCGGTACAAGGCTAGAAACCTTGCCGAAGTTCCGATCGCTAGTTGCTTCTTATAATATTATCTATTTAGCTGTTTCGTCACGTTTAATCGTTGTTTTTGGTAGCTATTTTTATTCATAATTTAGTTTTATGATGAATTTTGTTTGTATTTTGCGTCCATCTCACCTTTCCTGTCGTTTAGTTTTTTACAAAACCTATGTTTTTACACTGTGTTGTCAATTGTACTGTTAATTATCTGATCGTAGTTATCGTCGTATATTTTTACGATATTCTATTTTAGTTATACATTTTTATTTTTTTGATTTCTACGATTGTGTTCTACCGTCCAGTTTATCATGTCTTGTCGGTTATGTTTCTATTGTCTTTCTCGTTGTTCATTTCATGACATTTGATTACATAAATTTATTGATTAATAACATATTTAATAATTGTATGATAACATTATACCGTTCTAAGGACAGGAACGAAGACCACGAGTTGTAGTAACAATTTTTAAGTAGTATTATTACATAATAAAATTGAATAATGGCTACCTTAGACTATTTCATTAAGCAAGCAAAAGCTCTTCAGATGGCTCCTGAGGAAGCAAAAGCATTTGCACTTGCAGAATATAAGAAAGCTCAAGAAATAGAAGCTGATCAGAGAAGGTTAGAAACTTTACGTTTGGAAAATTTGAAATTTGAGGCAGATCAAAAAAGGATTGAGGCGGAGGAGAATGAGAAAAAAATGAGATTAACTGCTGAGGAGGATGAAAAGAAGAGGAAATTTATAGCTGAGGAGAGGAGAAAAAAATGAGATTAGCCGCTGAATTAGAAGAGAAACGATTTCAGCGTGAGTCCGAACAAAAAAAATTCGAGGCTGAAGAGCAATTTAAAAGAGATGCGGCAGAAAAAGAAAGACTACTTAATAAAGAAATTAATGAATTAGAAAGAGAAAAGAAAAATGGAAGAAAAAAGATTAATAGCTGAAAAAGAAATGGAAGTTAAACAAAAAGAAATGCAAGAAAGAAGATTAATAGCTGAACAAAACACAAAACGACTTCAGCTTGAGATGGAAGAGAATGAAAGAAAACGACAGCATGAACTGAAATTAGCAGAGTCAGAATATGAGAGACTTAGGTTAACTCAGGAAGCTAATTCTCAGAGAACTTTTGAAAGCCAAACTTCATCCAGACATGATAATTTTAAGGAAATTCACCTTAAATTACCAAAATTTAATCCCCCGTCTGATGACGTGATATTCTTCCTAGATAGGTTTGAGGCCACTTGTGTGTCTTATAACGTGGATAAAGCTCTATACTGTACATATTTATCCAGATTACTCACAGGGGACGCATTAGCAGTTTATCATACCACCAGCATTGGTGAGAAAAATGACTATAATGCTCTTAGAGCGGCACTTCTGCAAAAATTCCAAATGACAGAAGACCAATATCGTTTAAAATTTCATACATTACTACCCCAATCTAGCAGAAATTTCAATGATTTTCTGTCACAAATACGACTAACATTAGAAAGATGGATCGAATTATCCAAAATTGAAAAGTCGTATGAAGGTCTCTTCGATTTACTGATGCGCGATAAGGTACTTTCGTCTGTAAATCCTACATTTCTCGCATTTTTACACGAACGGAAACCTTTATCTATGAAAGACCTGGAACAGCATGCTAAAAATTTTTGCACTGCTCACCCAAACATGGATCTAAGTAATGCACAGATTAAGAATGAATTGCCTGTTGCTTTTGCAGCACAACAAAACAATTTTTCACGCAATCGTTCTTTTAGTGCTGACAGATATGTCAATAAGGGAAATAATGACAATTTTAACAATGGTAATTTTTACAAAGGGAAGCAATTTCAACAATCTGCTCCATTTAATGTTTCTTGGAACCAGGCTCACAGATCGCGAGATTTTGGTAACAATAATTTTAAAAATAATCAAGGACATTATAATAAACAAAACTGGAGATCAAGATCTCAGGGTCCGCAAAACAAACAATTTTTTGGAAATAAACCATTTTACCAACATCATAACGATAATTATACAAATTATCGGACTAATCCAAATTTTAACTCTAGCAGAAACTACAATTATGGCAATTTTAATGACAAAAATCAAAATCGATCGCGTCGACGAGATAGATCGTTGAGTAATACGAATAGACATTCTAATGTCGCTTTTAGTGATACACAGGCTAACATTGAACAGGGTAAAGGAGCTGAAACTCATAATGCTATGTGTTGTTCTCTTGATTGTACCCAAGTCAAAGATTGTTCAGAATGCTCTACTCTTTTCCAGCCCAGGGCGATCACGACGCTGCGTTGCGGACATACCTTGCCTAGTCTACCTGCAGTCTGTACGGCCACTGCTGCTTCAGTACACCAGGGACAGGGCTCTCTTAAGTTTAACAAGGGATTTGTCAACAATATTTCATGCTCTCTCCTATTTGACTCTGGTTGCAGTACAGTCGGCGTCCGGACTTCGCTGATCAACCCAAGTTGTGCCACGGGCCGGGTTGTCAAATGTGTAACGTTTGGTGGCACAATTGAAACATTTGCCACTGCTATTATTGATCTTAATACTCCATTTTTTTCAGGAAAGATTCAAGCTTGTCTCCTTCCGAATCCAATTTGTGATTTGATACTTGGTCGCATACATGGTATTAAAGAGTGTACACCACAGCAAATTGCTGAATGGGAAGAGCGACATATTCAAACTGCAAATGCAGTAGTGACTAGAGCGCAAGCTACTAATATGTCGCATGATACACCTATGGAACCTACAGTTCATACCACTTGTGATGATGATGCTCCTATTTCACGGGAGTTGTTTGCAACATTGCAAAAGAATGATGATTCATTAAAAAAAATTTTTTCAGTATGTGAACAAAAATAATACCAGCAACAAACTTGCAAAATCTAGACATGATTTTATACTTAAAAATGGCATTTTGGTTAGAGTAATACGAGAAAAGGATTCATCCTTATGTTCTCAGATTATAGTCCCATCCTGTATGAGATCTCGTATATTACGACATGCGCATGACTCGCAATGTGCGGGCCATATGGGTTTTTCGCGTACCAAATCCAGAGTGGTTTCGGCATTCTACTGGCCAGGCGTACATAAGGACATCACTCTCTATTGTCGGTCTTGTTTGATATGTCAAGAAGTTAAGGTACGGGGTCCATTTCATGCGGCTCCTATTCAAGCTGCGGACATCCCGATTAGACCATTTGATAAAATGGCTATAGACATTATTGGTCCTATGCTACCATCTGCTAGAGGGCATACGCATATCTTACGTGCATTGATATGTGCACTCGCTGGCCTGAAGCTATCCCTCTCAAGAACACTTCATCTGCCAGTGTAGCAGAGGCATTGATGTTAATCTTCTCACGCATTGGTTTTCCACGGAAAATCTTGTCGGATCATGGGGTTCAGTTCATTTCTGAATCCATGTCTCAAGTTATGAAGACATTAGGTATAGACAGATCTCTAAGTTCTATTTATCATCCGATGTCAAATGGGTTAATTGAGCGTCTAAATAGGACACTCAAGCAGTTGTTGGGTAAGATAACTCAAGACCACCCACAAGACTGGGATCGGGTCCTACCCGCTTGTCTCTTTGCGTATCGCGAAGTACAAAATCAAGCAACGGGGTTTTCTCCATTTCAACTTGTTTTCGGCATGCAACCACGCGGTCCGATGTCGTTAATCCACGACTTATTGGTTGACGAGAATATTGAAGAGGAAACTCAATCCTCTTATGAGTATGTGATCTCTCTGAGAAAGAGAATCATAGATGCTTGTAGATTAGCTACTGCATCATCCGAACAAGCCAAAGAAAAAGCTCGTCTATTTGCAAACAAGTATAGACGTCTTCGCCAGCTTATACCTGGTGATGAAGCTTTTGTCTTACTCCCTGCGCATAATAATCGTCTTTTAATTACCTGGAGAGGTCCTTTCAGGATCATCTCAAGAATATCCGATGTCGACTACATCGTTGATGTTAATGGTAAACATAAAACCTTCCACATTAATATGTTGAAGGAATATTACTCACGTCCTGATTATCTACAATCAGTGTTCCAAGCAACTGACGATCCTACACCTCCTATTCAACACTATTCTAGTTTGTCTGTCATCCAAGAAGAGGAATCTTCTTTCGATGATGTACAACTACCAATACCAGTTGTACCACTCCATTCCACTGAGAAATGGAATGATGTTACTATCTCATCTACTCTTACTGATGATCAACGTCAGCAAGTCTCTAATATTCTACACACGTATGAGGATGTCCTCACTGACATCCCAGGTCATACGTCAGTCATCCAACATGACATTATTCTGACTGACGATACACCGATTCGAGTTCGCCCATATCCTATTCCTTTACACTTTCGTGATAAGGTTGATAAGGAATTGGATGAGATGCTTCAATTAAATATAATTGAACCATCTTCATCACCATATTCTTCTTCTATGGTAATCATTCGGAAGAAGGACAACAATATACGTCTTTGCGTAGATTACAGGAAATTAAACAAAGTTACAAAATTCGATGCGGAACCATTACCTCTTTTAGACGACTTATTAGAGAAATTATCTCATGCCACATTCTTTTCGAAATTTGACCTTTCAAAGGGTTATTGGCAAGTGCCATTAACCCCTAAAGCAAAGCCATTCACCGCTTTCTCGACGCCACGGGGTCTTTTTCAATGGAATTTTATGCCATTCGGTCTAATGAATGCGCCAGCTACCTTTGTACGCATGATGCGCCGCATATTGTCTCATCGTCCCGATGTCATTACTTATATAGATGACATCTGTCTTTTCAGTGACTCTTGGGATGAACATATTCAGGGTTTAAAATCTTTACTTTCTACCTTACGGGATTATAACTTAACAGCGAAACCTTCAAAGGCTTTTGTCGGTTTTCATGACATCTCATTTCTTGGTCACCGTATAGGTCGCGGTTTAATGTATACAGAAGACAGTAACGTCTCTAAAATTTTAAACATCTCAGCACCTAAGACAAAAAAACAAGTGAGGTCGCTCTTAGGACTAATACAGTTCTATTCTAAATTCATCCCTCATTTGTCTACTATAACTGCACCTCTTTCTTCGTTACTGAAGAAAGGCACACCTAATGTAATAAAGTGGTCGCAGGATCATCAAACGGCTTTAGATTATATAAAACAATTTTTTTCAAATAAGCCTGTTTTAAGGTTGCCTAACAAAGATCTCACCTTTGTTCTTCGCAGTGATGCTTCTTCCTACGCTATCGCGGCAGTTTTGATGCAGGAATACGGAGGCACCTTATTTCCTGTTATGTACGTATCCAGAAAGCTTACGACGAGCGAGATGAAGTATTCCGTTCTGGACAAAGAGCTCCTCGCTCTTGTCTGGTCAATCACAAAACTGGATCGTTATCTCCTCGGATCACACTTTGTGGTGGAATCCGACCAGAAAGCTCTTACAGCACTGAACACAGGGAACGTGAAGTCATCAAAGTCAGCGCGTTACGCTATTGCGCTTCAACCGTTCCATTTTGAGATACGAGCTATTCCTGGAGTACAGAATGTGTTTGCAGACTGTCTTTCAAGATGCCCTAGTGAACACGTCGAAATTAAACCACTTCCAGATGGTGAAACGTCCTCACAGAAACATGAATAACTTTGTACATGGTCACTGATTATACATCTGTGGAGACTATGTGTAGTTCTGCAGTATTCGTATATATATAACTTTCAGAATATACTTACGTATGGATTATAACATTATTTCTTGTGAAGTAACGTTTTGTTAGAACGGGAACAGTGATATTAAAGTAACATTTTTTTTTAGTATGGAAACATTGGTAAGAGTGACAAATAGACATTCACTATTGTTATGGAACAGATTACACTACATATCGTGTTCGTAAACTTATTTCAGGCATGGTACATTTAGAACATATTCTTGTCGATTTAACTAGTTCTAAAAGAATATTAACAATGAGTGAAATTGAAATCACTTAGAATAAATTAGTAATTAGTTATTTGTTCATAAATTAAGTACTACTAATTAGTATAATTCAATTTAATCAATTTGATTGATTATAAATCACACATCTACTAACTTTATTAGTGTTTCGCAATACGTGTATTCACGTATCCCACTACATGATATCTCACTTTTAGATAACTATTCAAACTTACTAATGTTAGGAAATAGTAAGTGCGTTGCTTCTTAAAGTGTTTAATTATGCTTTGTTTCATTTTGCATGTTGTATTTTAAAATTTTCTGTTTTATTGATTCTTTTATCATTGATCATCATCAGTGTTGCTGTTCATTTTCATTTTTGAAATCATATGTTTCAAATTTCTTTTAAAACAATTTTGTTGAATTTTATTATCATCTTTTTTTTTATGGTTTATTTCATTTTCATTTTCAACTTCTTTTTACTTCGAATATTACCACATCGTTCCAAAGTAGGTCGATGGTGGATGTGTGCTTTAATGCATACTATCATTTAGTTATATTGTTTTCATTTAATATTCTTTTCTTAATATGATATAATTTTATGCATGTCATAAATCTTGTTGTAGTTTTGACTCACCTCTCTCGAGTAATTAGTTCGAAAAAAATTAATAGAATTAATTTTTTTAAGGGGAGGTAATAAGGGAGCTGTTACGTACATTTATTACCTACGGGGGTAGTCTTCGGTCCTGCCAAATGTACGCACCAGTTTTATATAGTTATATTATTTGTGCGTTCGATTGATTCACGCACTGACGTGCACAATGCTGTGTGAGTTGCTTTGGACGCACGTGTAACCTAGTTGAGTAGATTGTGACGTCATGATAGGGGCAGCTCGGACGACATTTATGTCCGCAGTGTTATTCTTTGATTCCTGGCAAATTTGAAGAAGCCATCAGTTGTATTCGTATCTATTGGTCTTCATGGCGAAGCCAATAGTGGAAGAATGAAGTAAGTGTCGCCCCATTTCTTATGGCAAGTTTAATTATGTAAATTAAAGTATCAGGCCGCTCCTATTAATGGTCTAGCGGGAATTCATCGGAGATGACATTCCTAGATTTGGACACACGGAGTCGATAGCCTTTGGAATCTTTTGTAGAGGGAGAATCCATATGTGGAATCAAGTTAATGAATATATATATATGCTTCACATGTTTAATATGCCGTTTTACCTATGCCAAAGTCGTGGTATGGATACCGAGAGGTTAGCCAAGATGAAACACTAACCTGGTTGTATTGTTATATCTGCCTTTGTTTGGATTGGATATGCTATCTAAGAATTTTATGAAGAAAGTCTGGGATGCTTACAAGTATGATATAAATTATTGCTCCGTGAGAATGAATCCGTTTGCCTTAATAAACGTCCTTGGGAGAAGGTCAACGGACGTTAATACCATGTCTGTTATATGGTAATGGAAGTGATCCTTAGTCACTGGAATATAAGAGAACTTAACTGTTAGAGAATCTACAACAACTATTAACAGTGATATTAACATTTTGACGTATGATCTTCGCATCTGTAACTATGATTGTCTTGTTCCACTTCGTTGGTGTCACGTCAATAAAATATATGTACAGTAATCACCGACTTGTGTGCTGCCAATACTTGCCCAGTTCACCCAATTCAACGATACTTGTTGGAATTTTCGTTTGAAGAACATTGTTGACATTCATTCCGTTTTAACCATTCGCGTTTCAATTTACCTCTTCACTGAACTCAACGATAAAATGGAGTCAACACAGGTATTCATATACAGTTGGGTAGACTGTAGCACGATGTCCCAGTGTTTCTAACCTGCTACTTTTCCTTCTGTAAAACGCTTCTAGTAAACACTACAAAATGATAGCAACAAGTTTACAGTAAACACTACAAAATGACAGCAACAAGTTTACAGTAAACACTACAAAATGGTAGCAACAAGTTTACAGTAAACACTAGAAAATGATAGCAACAAATTTACACTAAACACTACAAAATGATAGCAACAAGTTTACAGTAAACACTACAAAATGATAGCAACAAATTTACACTAAACACTAAAAAATGGTAGCAACAAGTTTACAGTAAACACTAGAAAATGATAGCAACAAATTTACACTAAACACTACAAAATGATAGCAACAAGTTTACAGTAAACACTACAAAATGATAGCAACAAATTTACACTAAACACTACAAAATGATAGCAACAAGTTTACACTAAACACTACAAAATGATAGCAACAAGTTTAAAGTAAACACTACAAAAAGAAAGTAACAAGTTTACCAAACACTACAAAATGATAGCAACAAGTTTACACAAAGCACTACAAAATGATAGCAACAAATTTACACCAAACACTACAAAATGATAGCAACAAATTTACACCAAATACTACAAAATGATAGCAACAATTTTACAGTAAACACTACAAAAAGAAAGTAACAAGTTTACCAAACATTACAAAATTAAAGCAGCAAATTTACAGTAAACACTATAGAATGATAGCAACAAATTTACAATAAACACTACAAAATGATAGCAACAAGTTTACACCAAACACTACAAAATAATAGCAACAAGTTTACAGTAAACACTACAAAATGATAGCAATAAGTTTACAGTAAACACTACAAAATGATAGCAACAAGTTTACCAAACACTACAAAATGATAGCAACAAATTTACACCAAACACTACAAAATGATAGCAACAAGTTTACAGTAAACATTACAAAATGATAGCAACAAATTTAAACTTAACACTACAAAATGATAGCAACAAATTTACACCAAACACTACAAAATGATAGCAACACGTTTACAGTAAACACTACAAAATGATAGCAACAAGTTTACAGTAAACACTACAAAATGATAGCAACAAATTTACAGTAAACACTACAAAATGATAGCAACAAGTTTACAGTAAACATTACAAAATGATAGCAACAAGTTTACAGTAAGCACTACAAAATGATAGCAACAAATTTACACCAAACACAACAAAATGATAGCAACAAATTTACACCAAACACTACAAAATGATAGCAACAAGTTTACACTAAACACCACAAAATGAAAATAACAAGTTTACCTAACACTACAAAATTAAAGCAACAAATTTACAACAAACACTACAAAAAGAATGTAACAAGTTTACCAAACACAACAAAATGATAGCAACAAATTTACAGCACACATAACAAAAAATAAGTGACAACTTTAGTTCACCAAACACGTCTAAGTAACAATATTAGCGTTAACCCAACAAAAATGTTAGTTATTTCATTGCTAAACAAACATATTAGTGACAACATAACAGCTAGTAATAAAATTTAAAGTTACTCTACTATAGAGTCATAGGAACAAAACTGTTAACATTGTTGTAACATTTTCACTGAACATTTTACTATTGCTATATACTTTTAATGTAGTTACCTCCTTCAGTCTTTTACCCACATTGGTTTTCCTCTTCTTGAACAAATTATTCACTTTTGCTCTCCCCTTGACCACACAATGCTCCCTTTCCCAAACTTTACTATCTCTCATTCGTAAAAGTAGACATTCTATGAAGGAAGCCAGTTTTGATAAGTGCGAGTAACCAATCAGAAATTGTGAAATCTAACTTTACTTGTGTTTTATTTCCTGTTATTCTTGCAGGATCAGTACAACTCTGAACTCATAATGGCGGACAGCTTGTTACCTTCTTTGATTGGTTGGTAGATATTTTTTTATTAAAATATATTACAAATTACAAATTTCAACTTAAAAGTTAGTATTTAAACTATCCAGACAATTCTAGTCATGTGACTGAGCAGAACAAAATGGGAATACTTGATGACAGGTCACAGCACTTGAGTCTGAAAGTCCAGAAAGGAAAGTCAAAGATTGTGGGAATAAGTGCTGCAAATGAAAACCAAAGTACTATTGAAGAAACATCGCTACAAGGTGTGAACAGGCAAATATCTAACCAGCAATATAGACAAAGTTAGAGGAATTTCCATATAAGGTGTGGCCTCTCACAGATATCTTGGCAGCAATATAGGCAAAGTCTCTTCTATCCATCAGCTCAAGTTCTCTCCTTCTATTCATCAGCTGAAGTTCTCCCCATCCCTTCTCTCCCTCAGCTCAAGTTCTCTCCATCTCTTCTGTTCATCAGCTCAAGTTCTCTCCATCAGCTAAAGTTCTCTCCATCAGCTCAAGTTCTCTCCATCTCTTCTGTTCATCAGCTCAAGTTCTCTCCATCAGCTCAAGTTCTCTCCATCTCTTCTGTTCATCAGCTCAAGTTCTCTCCAGCAGCTCAAGTTCTCTCCATCTCTTCTGTACATCAGCTCAACTTCTCTCCATCAGCTCAAGTTCTTTCCATCAGCTCAAGTTCTTTCCATCAGCTCAAGTTCTCGCCATCAGCTCAAGTTCTCTCCATCAGCTCAAGTTCTCTCCATCTCTTATGTTCATCAGCTCAAGTTCTCTCCATCAGCTCAAGTTCTCTCCATCAGCTCAAGTTCTTTCCATCAGCTCAAGTTCTCGCCATCAGCTCAAGTTCTCTCCATCAGCTCAAGTTCTCTCCATCTCTTCTGTCCATCAGCTCAAGTTCTCTCCATCTCTTCTGTCCATCAGCTCAAGTTCTCTCCATCTCTTCTGTCCATCAGCTCAAGTTCTCTCCATCAGCTTAAGTTCTCTCCATCAGCTCAAGTTCTCTCCATCAGCTCAAGTTCTCTCCATCAGCTCAAGTTCAATCATCTCTTCTGTTCATCAGCTCAAGTTCTCTCCATCAGCTCAAGATCTCTCCATCTCTTCTCTCCATGAGCTCAAGTTCACTCCATCAGCTCAAGTTATCTCCATCTCTTCTCTCCATCAGCTCAAGTTCTCTCCATCAGCTCAAGTTCTCTCCATCAGCTCAAGTTCTCTGTATCAGCTCAAGTTCTCTCCATCAGCTCAAGTTCTCTCCATCAGCTCAAGTTCTCTCCATCTCTTCTCTCCATCAGCTCAAGTTCTCTCCATCAGCTTAAGTTCTCTCCATCAGCTCAAGTTCTCTCCATCAGCTCAAGTTCTCTGTATCAGCTGAAGTTCTCTCCATCAGCTCAAGTTCTCTCCATCAGCTCAAGTTCTCTCCATCTCTTCTCTCCATCAGCTCATGTTCTCTCCATCAGCTCATGTTCTCTCCATCAGCTCAAGTTCTCTCCATCAGCTCAAGCTCTTGTCATGGGTTGCCTTCCCTTGCTCTGCTGTTGTAAGTCCAACAAGGGCCAAAACCTAGAGAATCTAATGTTAGTTGTCACGGGTTGCCTCCCCTTGCTCAGCAGTAGTGGTCTAACAGTGGCGAAAACCTAGATTATCTAATGTGGGTCTTTAGAAGTGTCTACCTTTGCACAAGATTACTCTTGGCAGAGTTGTAGATAGAAGGATAATGATGCTTCAACTTTGAGGGAGTTCACAAGATATTTCAGAAGTCAAGAACAATGCTGAATGGGTCTTAGCACGTTAACTTTTTATCTGACCCGCCGCCTTTTGTGAAGATGTGTATTGTACGATTTAGCTTGTTCAATCTCCCAGCTGATTTAAATTGGCGAAATTCCTCTTATTATTATTGGTGTTCTTATTGGCTCTTCAAATGTAGATATAACTATATATATATATTAACCTCCGGATTCACATTTGTGCAGTTCGCGGTGTAATAATTAATTCAACTATGACTTTATCAAAATCAACATATACAAATTTAATGATCAATTACTTTGAAACAAATGTAAATAAAAAATAATTTTGGCCTTGAAACAGGATTTTAGAACTGGAATACAGTTCTTTGATTTTGGCCTGTTAAAAATGTGACTTGCCAAAATGTTGAAGTGCCGATGCTGCTTTTACGTAGATTCATCTCTGTTGTGAGGGACACGCTTCCAGATCAGTTCAGGAAGTAACCTCTCCTGGTCAAGGCAAGAATCTTCAAGGGTCGATCTCAGGCTTCGAACCACAGTCTAGTAGTACAGCAAATGGTCTCTCCGGATATTACTGCAAATAGTCGGGTCGCCATGTAATGGTACCACAAACTCAATAATTGAGAAATATTAGACTCAGTAGAATAGTCTTGGCAACTTAACACAGATGCCTCGAAGAGACGTCTGGGGTATTATTTCTATTTCAGAATCCCTCTGTGACTTGTGAGTGGTCCTGTAGAATTCCTGGTTCCGTATTAATATTGGCGAGTTTTCTACTGATGTACAGAGATGCTCTTCATACGTTTTGTCCGGTCCTTTAAATTCAGAATCCAACTCTTTTCTTTTCTGTGGCAAGGTCCGAGCTGTCTACGTTGCCGATTTCTGGAATGCAGTGCCGTATGTCAAACTTCTTCTACGTTACATCGTCTTCATCTCCGTCATGTCTTTCTCTAGTTCTCTTCAGTATGTTGTCTTTGGTCTTCCTCTACCTCTCTTACCCTGGGTATTCCAAAACAGGGATTGTCTGGTAATGTTATCAATAGGTTTTCTCTGTGTGTGTCCTGTCTATCTCCAGCGTCTTCTCTTCTACTTGCGCTTTTCTAGTTCTTGTCATCAGTTCTATATTGGTGACCTTGATATCCTTTCCACATTGGTGACCTTGAAATACCCCTACAATCTGTACATCAGGTTATAAGATAACCTGTCAGCGTCACATGTCACATGTCACATGCCCATTTATCATCATCATCATGTTCCTTGGCTCTCCTTGTGGAGCATGGACCACCACTGCAGCTGATCCCCTTGCAGGAAGTCTGTACCAAGTAATCACATGTTCTAGCAGGAAGTCTGTACCAAGTATTCACATGTTCTAGCAGGAAGTCTGTACCAAGTATTCACATGTTCTAGCAGGAAGTCTGTACCAAGTATTCACATGTTCTAGCAGGAAGTCTGTACCAAGTATTCACATGTTCTAGCAGGAAGTCTGTACCAAGTAATCACATGTTCTAGCAGGAAGTCTGTACCAAGTATTCACATGTTCTAGCAGGAAGTCTGTACCAAGTAATCACATGTTCTAGCAGGAAGTCTGTACCAAGTATTCACATGTTCTAGCAGGAAGTCTGTACCAAGTATTCACATGTTCTAGCAGGAAGTCTGTACCAAGTGTTCACATGTTCTAGCAGGAAGTCTGTACCAAGTATTCACATGTTCTAGCAGGAAGTCTGTACCAAGTATTCACATGTTCTAGCAGTAAGTCTGTACCAAATATTCACATGTTTTAGCAGGATGTCTGTACCAAGTCTTCACATGTTCTAGCAGGAAGTCTGTACCAAGTGTTCACATGTTCTAGCAGGAAGTCTGTACCACGTATTCACATGTTCTAGCAGAAAGTCTGTAATAAGTATTCACATGTTCTAGCAGGAAGTCTGTACCAAGTATTCACATGTTCTAGCAGGAAGTCTGTACCAAGTATTCACATGTTCTAGCAGGAAGTCTGTACCAAGTATTCACATGTTCTAGCAGGAAGTCTGTACCAAGTATTCACATGTTCTAGCAGGAAGTCTGTACCAAGTATTCACATGTTCTAGCAGAAAGTCTGTACCAAGTAATCACATGTTCTAGCAGGAAGTCTGTACCAAGTGTTTACATGTTCTGGCAGGAAGTCTATACCAAGTGTTCACATGTTCTAGCAGGAAGTCTGTACCAAGTAATCACATGTTCTAGCAGGAAGTCTATACCAAGTGTTCACATGTTCTAGCAGGAAGTATGTACCAAGTGTTTACATGTTCTAGCAGGAAGTCTATACCAAGTGTTCACATGTTCTAGCAGGAAGTCTGTACCAAGTAATCACATGTTCCAGCAAGAAGTCTATACCAAGTATTCATATGTCCTAGCAGGAAGTTTATTAAACGTATTCTTATGTCCTAGCAGGAAGTCTGTATCAAGTATTCACATGTTTTAGCAGGAAGTATGTACCAAGTGTTTACATGTTCTAGCAGGAAGTCTATACCAAGTGTTCACATGTTCTAGCAGGAAGTCTGTACAAGTAATCACATGTTCTAGCAAGAAGTCTATACCAAGTGTTCACATGTTCTAGCAGGAAGTATGTACCAAGTAATCACATGTTCTAGCAAGAAGTCTATACCAAGTGTTCACATGTTATAGCAGGAAGTCTGTACCAAGTAATCACATGTTCTAGCAGGAAGTCTGTACCGAGTAATCACATGTTCTAGCAGCAGTGGTTATGTCTATTTATGCTATGGTATGAAGATCCCGTCATGACAAGAACCAGACAAGTACGTGAGGAACAAGAGATGACAAGAACCAGACAAGTACGTGAGGAACAAGAGATGACAAGAACCAGACAAGTACGTGAGGAACAAGAGATGAGAATAAGATGCTGGAGATGGATAGGACACACACTGAAAGGACACATGTTAATAACATTACCAGGCTGTCCTTGTCCTTCAAGTAAGTAAGAGGGGTAGAAGGTGACTAAGGAAGACATGGTGAAGAGAACTGGAGACCTTGAGCTGATAACACAGGATAGGGACACTTGACATAAGTTAGTTGAAGGCCTATGCTCCTTGGGGAGCTGAAGGGTGATGGCCATGATGATTGTGACCCTGTAGAGTGCTGTTTTTTTTTAGCGCTATATTTTCAAAGAACCTTAAATGAGGTTTTACTGTACATGTGGGTAGCACCCTGAAAAGCTTCAGTTTAAAAACCTGTTTTTAACATTAAATTGTCTACACAATGATCAGTCTTTGGAAGTGGATGTATTCAACTCTTTATCATATAGTGCACAACTAACACAAACTTTGACCTCAAACAAAACATATAAAATAATTATATATTGCTCAAACAGATTACCTTATTTTAACTTCTCCAGAACCAGATGAGCTTAAACCAAGGTATGATTTAAAGATGAGAGAAGAATTATACTTCTGGCCAGACTGTACTAAAGACCCTGTCCACAAGACATTCATACCTGTAAAGAAGTTTACAAAAGATCACCTTCCAGCAGAATATCAGGATGATAACGTAGTAGAAGCTATCGGGGCTCTGTCAGACCTGACTGTCAGAATTATAGTCCAGCGTACCATTAAAAACAGATTGGAGAAGAACTGTTCTTCAGGGAGAAGGTTTGGCCGCAAAGGAACTGGAACTGTTACAGAAGTTACTTTCTCTGACAGTGCCAGCTTATGTCCCTGTCAGGAATGTAAAAAACTGAGTGAACCACGTGATTTGAAGGCAAGTGTTTGCGTGCTGACAGCTCGTCATGTTGTCTTTGACCAATCAGAAGTGGAGAATACAGTAACTGACCTTTTCTATGATGATGACACCGATATTGACAGCGTAAGAAGACTTTATGGGTCAAAGATAATTTCTGAATCAGAAACTAAGGATGAGTGTGTTTTTGAATGTTTAACACATGATAGAAACTTAGCAAAGAAATTGAAAGACAAACTGGAAACCTACCAAAAATGTAAATTTGATTTAGAAAAACGGTTCTCAAACTGTGAGTCACGGTTAGCAGTGATCGTGTCTCACCCACATGGCCGTTCCAAGCATGTAACAGTTGGGGAGTGGAATGTGACAGAAAATGACAGCACCATGACAACAAAAACCAGACCAAAATCTGCATGTGATGTTCAACCAGTGGTGGACTGGGATAAAGTGACGAGTACAATCCCCTTGGAAGCTGATGCACCCGTCCTCGTGAGAGAACAAGGTGAAGTATTGTGTTAACCGGTTTTTACATTTCTCTATTTTATCCTTACAAACAGGAACTACTGAACTGAAAAACGTGCTATGACGTAAGTAACTTCCTTTCACTGTTTTCACCCTGATGACATATGTACAAAGTAAGATGAAGTTTTCTTAATTTTAAACATATTTTGGTCAATAATAGGCCATTTTGAATGTACTGTTATAGCAAGCAAAAAAAAAAAAAAAAAGAAAGATATACGAGGTATTTTTGTTTGTGACAGAATTGTCCGTTGTCGTTTCCTAGCATTCATGTTTATCGCCGACATTATTGCTCCACGTCTCATTTTCTGTACTCAATTTTTGTTTACACTCCCTTCCCTCAATTCTTGTCATGTCGGGACTTAAGCGACCATCTTTTGCTGATTAGGGTAATCAGTGACTTTCGTTTGAACCCATATTGACACCTGTGATCTGTAGAGAGAAGTGTGGTTAACTAATGTGTAATACATTTCCTTCGAGACAGTGCATGGGTGAGCCTGATTAAGAAGTAAACAACCTTGGGATGACCAGAGTCGATTATCTATCTCTGATAATAGCTCTGTCTGACCAGTTTGTTGATTGTTGGTCTGACTGACTAAATGTCATAATCCTTTCTCGACAGACTTGTCCGACGATAATTATCCATCTTGAAAGAGATAATCTGTGATAGATTATGAAGTCGTGAGTGTAAACATGATCGATAATAGATGGAAGGTGACATACCTTATATGGAGTGGTGATATTCCCCCATCATGATTATTGTAAAAAAATGAGCAACTGAAAGAGACGCTTGACCCAGGAATTGCCTAACATCACACAAGAAGCTAAGTAAACGAACAGGAGAAATGAGCATTAAGACCTACAAGCTGAGAGAGCCAGAAGTTAAGACCAGATATCATGGGCTTATTGATACAGCAATGAGAAACACAGAAAAACAACCTGATGACCTGGAAATCCTCAGGCTTAAATTCAAGGACATCATAAAGGTAACTTCAGCAGAAGCATGTGGAGAAGTCGGACTTAGGAAGAAGAGAAAGAAGACACCTTGGTGGACAGAGGAAGTTAAACAGAAAATAAGAGAGAAGAAACAGGCATGGAAACAATACTTAGGAGCTAAAAAAAACAGCAGGACAAATAGAGAAATATAGAGAATATGTGATACTCAGAACAGAAGCAAAGACTGAGGTAGTAGCAGCAAAACAGAAGTCCTGGGAAGAGTTTGGAGAAAAGCTAGAAAATGATGCTGAAGAAAACCAGAAATTGTTCTACAAGACCCTAAAGAACACGAGAAAGGAAAAACAGTGCCCTATTAAATTTAAAAAGGACAAGCAAAGCAAATTGATTACTGTCCCAAAGGAAGTAATGGAAAGAATATTTCTCAGAACTCCTTGATGGTGAACAAGACCAAGCATCAGAAAAGATAACCACTGACACAGAAGATGAAACCAATGGTGGTGAAGATGAGATAAAGATGGAAGAACTGAAGGCAGCACTGGAGAAAATCAAGATGGGCAAAGCAGCAGGGCATGATGGTATAACACCAGAAATGGTTAAGTACATGGGAGCATCAGGCGACCTATTACTTCTGAAGGTCCTACATGCAGCTTGGTGCAACAAGGCCATACCAATGGATTGGGAGATTGCCATCATAACACCAATTTTCAAAACGGGTGACAACCAACAATTGGAAACCACAGAGGCATATCCCTTCTCAGTGTCCCAGTACAATCTACTCAAGAATCCTGGAGCAGAGACTCAGACGCCTAGCTGAGCCACAAATGGATGAGGTCCAGTGTGGCTTCAGAGCAAACCGAAGTACTCAAGACCTAGTCTTCACACTCAGACAGCTGAATGAAAAGGCCCTTGAATATAAGAGCGAGATCCATCTTTGTTTCTTAGATCTGGAAAAATCGTTTGACAAAGTCCACTGGAGCAAACATTGGGACTGTTTGGGAAGGAAAAACATTCCAGCACCTCTGATTCATGCTATACAGAGCTTCTACAAGTCTTGCAGAAATTATGTGAGGACTGAAAACCATAAGTCAGAAGAGTTCAGAACCACCACTGGTGTAAGACAAGGTGATATCCTGTCACCTTATCTTTTCATACTCCTCATGGACGATGTCATTAAGGCATGTAAGGAGGGGACAAGAAAATATTCAGTGGGGTACTGGAAGATGAAATAGGTCTGTATTTCAGAGCTGGCATTTGCTGATGATGTTGCCCTGATTGCTAAATCAGAGGAACATCTTCAATCCAACCTGCAAGTCTGGAAGGAAGAGCTGGAGAAGAGAGGGATGGTCATCAGCAGCTCTAAAACAAAATCCATGTTGATATTACGAGAGGAAAGAATGCATCAGATTAAGCTGGGAAAATAGGTCAACCACTTTAAATACCTCGGAGCTGTTACAGACTGGAAGGAAGGCATCAAAGAAGATTTGGCTACCTGAAGAGCAGCAGCTGGGAGGCTTTTTCAGGCTATAAATCGAGGATTCCTCAGCAAAAGAGAAGTTGGTAAGAAAACGAAGATGGCTGTATACCGCTCCACATATGCCCTGGTCTTGACGTGTGGATTTGAGTCATGGGCAATGACTACAACCCACAAAAGCCAGATCCAAACCTCAGAAATGAGGTATCTGATGAAAGTGGTTGAAGTAACAAGAAGAGACATGGTCCACAAACAGATGATACGTCAAGGCCTTAAATCCTACCCCCTGCAGACCCAAGTAGAACAGTCCCAACTAAGATGGTTTGGCCATGTCTGCAGAATGGGAGAAGATCGGCTACCACGACAAGCATGGGAAACAAAGAGCCAGGGATCCAGACCTTCAGAACGACCCAGAGTCCGCTGGGAGGACAACATTAGACAGTCCTTGAAGGACCGAGGACTAGAATGAAACCAGGCCAGGAGAAAGACAGCCGATAGGCTAGTATGGCGCTCTCTCTTCCAAAATTCAACACCTCACGGTAGAAGAGGGATGACTAAGTAAGTAATATTATTGTAAACTTGTTGCTTACATTTAGTTATGTTTGCCGTAAACTTGTTACTTACATTTTGTTATGTTTGCTGTAAACCTCTTGCTTAAATCTTGTTATGTTTGCTGTAAACGTCAACTGTACCCCCAAATGTAATGCACTGGACTTCTTCGCCTGTGTAATCAGCAGGGTCCACTAATGAACTTCGAACCCCCACAGTGGCGGACCCAGTGTCCATGAGTACTGAAACAAGTTGGTTGTTCACAAAACCCTTATCAAATACCACTGATCCTGTTCCATTAAAAGAAGACATTACTGGCAAAGGATGTCCACACCGAAGCCTAGGAACTCCCTCTGGCTGAAATAAAGAATTACATACAGAACAATTAGTACTATTGGATAAGTCCACACTACATGCATTTGCATGAGAAACAATATTGGTATTTTGGACTCTATTATTGTCACTTTGATGCACAACTGCATTAAAGCGTTCAGAATTTCTAGAACGTTGAAAGTTATTGTTCTTTTGTTGTAATTATTGTCATTGTACCTATAGAATGACCTTTGACCTCTGCCTGACTGGAGATTATATCCACCTCTGTTCCAATCCCTGTTAGGTCTGAAAGATGATTGTTGAGGTATATATCCATCATCATATGAATGAAAACCTCTTTGTGGTTGTTGTGACCTATTATTAAAATTATACCTCCCTCTGAAAGCTCCATTATTATTATCTCGATTTAATCGAAATTTTCTGTCCATGCTATATGATCTTTGTCTGGGTGGATTGGACATCATAGTTCTAGCAGATGCCACTGGCAATGAATCCTTTATGTTATTCCTGCTAAGATTTCTACCAGGATGTGCAATTTGGTATTGTCTTCCAAGGTTTTCCACAGCAGCTAAAGTTTCAGGTTTTCTCTCCTGCAAAAAGGACAAAACGTCACCACTGACCGAAGACAGCACTTTGTCTCTTAAAATTAAATCAGCCAGCCCATCAAAAGTTTTATCAATCTTTGACAAATCAACCCATCTAGAAAAGCAAAGTTTAATTTATTAAATAAATTCAGCAAAATCATTAGCTGAATCGGGCAACAATGATTTCAGTTTCAATCTGTACCCATTTCCTTCTAGTTGATACTTTTTAAGCAACAAATCCTTCACAGCATCATAATCATTTCTAGTATGATCATCCATGGTGCAGACTGCAGTAAGAGCCTCACCCACTAATAAACTCATCAACCTGCTGGCCCATGTAGCTCTATCAATCTTAAACTCCTGGCAACATGTCTCCTATCTATTTAAGAAGCATGAAATGTCGTCTATATTTGGACTAAATTTTGATAAATTTAGTTTCAAAGTAAAGGCATGGTCTTTTTTTCCAGCCTCATCACCTTCTGGATGAAATTGTTTATGTTGCAGCTTTAATTTCTCTAACTCAAGTTCTGCCATTCTTTGAGTAAAAATGAAGCTACTAAATACACCTCACAGAAGATCTTGATGTACTAGTGATGAAATAACATAGGGATGTACAATAATGATATCTTCAGGAGCTCAAACACATGCGTCCACTCGCCATGACACACAATGGTAGAAGTCCCTGCAGACGATCTCTGCACTTCTGCATTCCTAGTTTCACGTCTGCCAAATACACCATAGAGGCATGACGTCACTTCCTGTATTAATAAATGACTCCGTGTAAAATAAACAAACAAGGAGCCCTGTCGAGCTACCTAATGATATCGACACAATCGTTATGAATTTTAATCATAACAGCTGTAAACTTGTTGCTTACATTTTCTTATGTTTGCTGCAAACGTGTTGCTCACATTTTATTATGTTTGCTATAAATGTGTTGCTTACATTTTATAATGTTTGCTGTAAACTTGCTGCTTACATTTTATTATGTTTGCTGTAAACTTGTTACTTACATTTTGTTATGTTTGCTGTAAACTTGTTACTTACATCTTGTTATGTTTCCTGTAAAAGTGTTGCTTACATTTTGTTATGTTTGCTGTAAATTTTCATTTTATTGTGTTTCCTGTAAATTTGTTTCATACATTTTTGTGCTCGGAGTAAATTATGTCGAAGCTAGGCGCTGGATTCGTTCAGCGGAACAGTTGATAAACTTTTCAGGCACTGTGTCTTACTTATGGTAGTTGCTGAAATGAAGAACAATTAGCCGTCTGTTTGATACGGCCTTAAATAAGAATTAAAAAACGTATTTAAAAGGGGTAAGGGTTAGGAATCCTAAAACTAACCCGAATGACGATTTGGATGACATCGAAGAACACGACCCACTATCTTTCATTTCAACCCATGATAGTTACTGTTTTTATATTCCTGTTGGTTCAAGTTGAGAAGAGTACCTTGCTGGAAAAAAAAGTGGCGTTTCGCTTCAAGTTGTATTTTTTTGCTTTTATTTTTAAAACAGCCTCAGTTTTTGTCGGGCTTAATGAATTTTGGCAAGCTCGAAACACAGTTTGTGTTAGGTTAAGGCTAGTTGTTTGACAAAACTTTTAATATGGTTGGTATTGGGTTTAAGGCTAGCTGTAACATAAATATTGATAGCCAGTCTGGCAACATCGCGGACCTTGTCTACTGTCCGAGCAGAAGCGGTCGTGATCTTGAGCTGTTTTGGCAAAAGTTAAACACGCTGTATCTGGATTTTTTTTAACAAGGTCTGTCTGTTTTCCTGTTAGGCTTCCCTTTGACCTGTTGCCAGATTTTACAGAAACTATTACTCCTTTGTGAATATCACAAATAAAATATATATGATTTATCATAAAGATACTAAATTATGGGTGATTTCCAGAATGTTTCTGTCTTTTTCACTACAACAATCACAGGACCTTTGTCGGAGACAAACTAACAACAACAAAATAAATAAAGTGAGAACTAAGCTAAATGCTTTAAAAAAAATGTGAGATAGTCACCATTTAAAATACATTATTATCATAACAATAACATTCTAATTCTCTTGCCAACAGCGTTACAGGTTACAGGTACTGAGGTCCTGGTAGGATTTCCAGATGGGAAAAGATGCAAATGTACAGTCTGGCTACTGGGGAAATCAGTTGGAGAGGTAAGCTATTACCTGTGATTGGATTGGTTACTTGTACGTGTTAATAAATACAATACCTGATATGGCATGTGTCTTATGTGATGACAGTGGTTGTTATTTAACTTGCAGTGGCTGTTGAATGGTCACAGTAAGTGTTTTATTAGTTTAAAAAACGTTTCAATCAGTCTGGTTTTTTACTTTTTAAATGTTAGAAGCGGTTGAGTAGGCCAACAATATTATTCAAACTGTTCATGTGCTTTGTTATTTTTTAAGTTCACTTATTCTCTGTTATATTAGCTACATCGAGTGTTCTGTTACTGTATAAGAAATAACAAGTGTTCTGTTACTGTATAAGCTAAAACAAGTGTTCTGTTATTGTATAAGCTATATCAAGTGATCTGTTACTGTATAAGCTATATCAAGTGATCTGTTACTGTATAAGCTATATCAAGTGATCTGTTACTGTATAAGCTATATCAAGTATTCTGTTACTGTATAAGCTAAAACAAGTGTTCTGTTACTGTATAAGCTATATCAAGTGTTCTGTTACTGTATAAGCTAAAACAAGTGTTCTGTTACTGTATAAGCTATATCAAGTGATCTGTTACTGTATAAGCTATATCAAGTATTCTGTTACTGTATAAGCTAAAACAAGTGTTCTGTTACTGTATAAGCTAAAACAAGTGTTCTGTTACTGTATAAGCTATATCAACTGTTCTGTTACTGTATAAGCTATATCAAGTGTTATGTTACTGTATAAGCTATAACAAATGCACTGTTATTTTAAAAGCCATACAATAAATAATAACAATGAATATTTTGTGTATCATATGTTCTGCAGATCAAAAAATGGCTGTTTATGGAAGGAGGAATTGACATCTCTCCTGAAACTCTGGACATGGTCATGGAACAGCCAGGTCATGACAAACGAACATTAAGAGATGAGGACAACATTGACAGTTACCTGGAGGATTCCAGTTCGGCTGTTATGTTATGTTTCAAAGAAAAGCGAAATGCTCAATAACAGCACCAATTATGCAATTTCTAATTCTACAATCTGTGCCTCATTTCATGTATCTTCTTCTTTGATCCTTAGCCGCTGATCGTCAAAGCAGTCAGTGGCCATCACGCCTAGTGGCGTCTTGTAGGGCAACAACAAAGTGATTCCACTTTGCTCGGTCGGCGGCCATCCTTCGTACAGTGCCCCAACTCTGGTTCATTCTTTGCATCTCAGCCTCCACAGTCCTCCGCCAGGTTGTTTTTGGTCGGCCTCTCTTTCGTTTTCCTTCAGGTGTCCAAAGCATAGCTGTTCTTGTAATGGCATCGGGGTCTCTTCTGAGGACATGACCAACCCAGCTCCAGCGTCTGCCAGCTATGATGGTGTGCATGTCCTCTTGCTTGCTCCGAGTAAGCAGATCTTGGTTGGTGATGGTATTTGGCCAAAAGATTCGGTGAATTTTTCTTAGTTATGTTGTGTGAAAAGAGGACAATTTCAACATTTCCTTCCCTGTAACTCTCCAGCATTCCGCACCATAGAGAAGCACAGAAAGCACACAGCTCTGATATAATCTTAATTTTGTGCTTGTGCTGTATTGAGAGGACTTCCAGATGTTGTTTAGGCTAAAAAAGGCTGCTTTGCCTTATTCATTCTGATGTTGATGTCTTTGCCTGCCCCGCCGTCTGGTGTTACTATGCATCCTTGGTATGTGAAGGTGTCTATGTCTATACCAGTTGCTGATTCCTTACTGATATGGGCTCAGGGTTGCTCACATTGAGCGTCATGACCTCTGACTTCTTTAAATTGATGTTCAAGCCCACCTGCTGGCTAAACTTATTAAGTCTATCCGTTTTTTCCTGGATGTGTTGATGTGAATGTGCTATTAGTGCAATGTCATCTGCATATTCCAGATCTTCCAATGTAGAAAATGTGGTCCATCTTATTCCTCTTGGACTGTCCTCTTTTGTCTGGCGCATCACCCAATCTATGACTGTTAAAAATAGAGTGGTTGATAAGGGGCATCACCGTCGTACTCCTGTCTTCACCTCAAAGGTTAGGTTGCTCTGCCCAACACTACACGTAAAGTTGGCATGGAGGCTTTTTATGACTGACACTATGCAGCTTGGACTTCCATAAGCCCTCAGTATTTTCCATAAACTGTCCCTATGTATGCTGTCAAAAGCCTTTTCAAAATCAACGAAATTAATGTACAGCTGTCTTTGCCATTCTGAGCACTGCTCTATAATGTTCCTGAGAGTGAATATATGATTTACACATCTTCTGATCTTTCTAAATCCTGCTTGTTCTTTCCTCAGTTTGTGGTCTACTGCTTTTGAAATTCTCTGTAAAATTATCCTGCCTAGTATTTTGCTGGGAACTGAGAGAAGAGTGATTCCTCTCCAATTATTGCAGTCTGCAAGATCTCCCTTCTTGGGCAATTTGATAATTATTCCTTTGTTCCACTCTAATGGTGTTGTCCCCGTTTTCCAGACTTGTGCAAATAGTGGGTCTAATAGTTCTGCTGCTAACTCAGGGTCTGTCTTAAATAGCTCTGCATTTAAGTTATCATGGCCAGGAGCTTTTCCATTATTTAACCCTTTGATTGCTGTGATGATTTCTTCTTTTCGTGGAATGTCTGTATTTACATCTAGATCGTTTTCAGCCTCAGGAACATTCAATTGTGTCTCTGGTGGTTCCTTGTTCAGAGTTTCTCTGAAGTGCTCTGCCCATCTTGTTTCCTGTCCCTCTGCTGTCGTGATGAGATTTCCTTGCTTATCTCTTACTAATGTAATATTGTTTGCACGTCGTTTTCCGCTGATGAATTTAGTTATTTTGTATACTGTGCTTTGTTCATTTCTCAGTGCTGCCTCTTCTGCCTGTCTTGCAAGATCGTCTAGGAAATTCCTTTTGTTGGCTCGGGTTTGGCGTTTAACTTCCTTGTCCAGCTGACTATACTGTTCGCTACATAGTTGCTTTAACCTGGGGGACTTCGCTTCTGTTTTCTTTCTTTTCATTTCCTTTCTCATCTTTATGGTGTTTAATGTTTCTGGTGTTATCCAGTCTTGCTTCTTCCTTTCCTGGAAATCCCAAGCATGATTTGCTGCTTTCCTTATATATTGTTGAAATGGTGTTGAATTTCTGGTCTATATCATCAGTCAATATCTTTTCCTGACTTTTGGCAAATTGATATCGTTTCTGTATGTCAGCCGCAAAAGCTTTTCTGGTAAGGGGGTCCTTCAATTTGCTGATGTCAAACCTTTTCTGTGCAGTTACAGTTGGTCCAGCCCTTCTTAGTTTCACTTTCAGTTTTGCTACTACTAAATGGTGATCACTTCCTACATCTGCACCTCTTCTTACCTTCACATCTTGTAATGCATGTCTCCATCTACCGTTAATCATGATGTGGTCTATCTGGTTTCTGTCCCGACCATTTGGTGATTCCCATGTTAATTTGTGAATTTCTTTATGTGGGAAAAGTGTTCCTCCAATGACCAGGTTGTTAATACTACAGAAACTTATTAATTTATCCCCATTTTCGTTTGCAAATATTTTAAGTAATTTGAAGAGTAACTGATCAAGTTAAAGTGTTTCCTGTGTTTTGTGATTATTTGTTTTCGAGCGAAAAGTGTTAAAGTCAGCTGAAGTGATGGACGATCTGACCCGAATATTCGAAGGACATATCCTTTTAATTAAAGAATTAGTAAACATTATGTGTATTCTGATTTGTATGGAAGAGGCAAGCTGAAACAAAACCTTCGTATTTTGTTAATCATCCAAGTTGAGCCTTGGAAGAAGAAAACATTAATTACATTATTTCTTCTCAGCTTCATTTAAGAAGAGAAGAGATTGAGAAGATTCATTATCAAATGATAAGAGCAGTTCAGATCAAGAGACATTGTGACCAGTATTATAGTGGCGATAGCAGATTATTCCCAGGAGAAAGGCCAGTTCAATAACCGTAGTGAAAATTGCAAATAACAAAAAAGTAACGAAAGCCCTGCCTGAACATTCAAAATATTTATTACTTTGTATATTGATTGCTTTGCTACTGATTTTATGTTGTGGAGTTTTAAATCGGTGCTTAGAGAATTACATATTAATATATGACTGTTTCACCAATGAAGTTTCTTAATGAGTTTTGTATAGTCATGTTATTTTTGTGTTGTTGATAATAAAGAGGAGCACTATAATCTGTGATTGTCAATATCTGAGGAGGTCCTGTTGTGTGTGCACGAACCTGGGGTAGCTATATATGTATCAAGATTGTTATCAAATCATCAACTGACATACTTGCAAAGCCTGTTTTGTTATTGTTATCAAATCATCAACTGACATACTTGCAAAGCCTGTTTTGTTATTGTTCTTGTTCAACATGATCGACATCATTGCACTCCGGGCGAACCCATAGAAAGCAAATTTTATACTTTTCTAAAACCATTTTCCTTTTTTCTCTTTTTTTTTTTAAGCCAGTAACAAATCCATGTCACGTCTTCATGTCTTGTACCGTCTGCTCAGGGTCTGCATGTCGTATTTATCCATTACATATCTGTATCCCGCTCCCTTGTCCATGTTTTTGTTTTGCCCCCTATCTCTATCTAGATTTAGGAACTAGTTTTGCTTCTATAATGCTATAAATATATTTTGCTCAATGTTTGCTATAAATGTGGTATCAACTTAATTCGATTTGCCATTGTGCGTAATGAATATATTTATTGCTGTGCTGCAATTAATAACTGGGAAACAATATTTGCACATTCTGGTCCAGCACTTGGATTTCATCAAGCAGTTGTATTCATGTTTGCTTTGCTCAGCCCTTCGCTGTCCTCGGTCTACATGGAAGGCAGTGGGTAGTTTAAAATCAAAGTTGTCCTTCTTCTAGAACAGTTGCCACCCAAGACACACGAGCCTCAACTATCAAGAGCGTTCTGGATTTGTGACAGGGGCTAGGGTGGTTGAGGCGAACTTGCATCGAAGTGGCTACCTCGCACCCAAGACCCGTGCACTAAGAAAATTTAATTCAGGATCGTTTGACAAGGGTTGTAATTATTGGTTGCTTATAACCCTTTCAGCAACAGACTTAGTGAATCAGGCAACATAAAGCGCTAATGTGGAACAAAATTTAATTCCACCGAACACCCAGACAGTGTTCACCCAGACAGTGTTCGTGGACGTTCTGAAAAACAATATATAAGAACAATATCTAAGTAAAAATCAATAGCATAAATAACAACACTTACCAGTCAGGCCACATACGCTCACTACAATCAGCCATGATCGATCAGCCACAGGTAACCGGTCATACCACGTGCTCTCATTCCATCTTGCGCCATCTTGCGAAAACAGCGTACAGCCATACTAACAACCCACATAAAGCCACGTGGTGTAAATTCTACAGTAACCTCACATTGTAATATTAAATTATTTAAATCATGGCAAATCAAAGCTATTTAAAACACTACACATAACCAATAGTGATTTTACACTATATAAACTGTCAAACAAATAAAGCTTACACCAATTAGCTATATCAAATCAAGAAAGCTAACACCAGTTTATCAGCCTAACATCACTGACGAAGCACATAAATCTATTCTAGTAAGCTGTAATATATTAATAGATTGTAGCACTCGCAGTACTAAAATAAACTATTTTGGCATCAGGACCGACTACTTGTTATACATAACAAAAGGCTATCAAAGCCGGCTACGTACTGCTGTTAATAAATATAACAACCAAAATCGCGCCATAGTTAAACATTATTCAAACCGACTACATGTTGGATTTACACAAGATCGTTGAAGATTTCTTTAACCACAAACGGTATGGAAATACTTAACCATTAATTTCATTTACACGAATATAATAACTGAATATGTCAGTTCTAGTGCTGGCCACGTGTTATATTTCCTGAACATTGACCATCTGCTCCAGCCACGCCATATCCGAATAAATTTAGATCTAAAACCGAACGCACTCTAAATAACTAACATTGAAAGGACCAAATAATTATTTAAACACGACGCCAAATAAATAGTATACCTATAGTCCTATATTCTTTCTAACACTATAAGGACTTCAAAACATTGAAGAATAATATTCTTTCTAAATTAACTCACGTGTCCAAGGCAACTTCAAATTTTAATTCTGGTTCGGTAACTTCTCTCTTGGCGTCTTGCAATGGAAAATGACATAAAATGCTAATCTTTGGCGCCGTTAGCATCCAGGCAGTCTTAGTGTACCTCTCCACGGATTGGCTGGTGTTCCGTCAGCAGCCATGACTATTACTCTATTATTAGATCCTGACTAACGCTACGATGACTGTTAAAACATTAAGCCGTGGCACAAAGAAGAGAATGACAAGAAAGGCGCTGTCACACTTTCATCTGTAAGTTAAAACAGTCTAAGGTGTGCTCGTGGAAATAGATGATAGATGAAAATGGAGATAAGTTTGGAAATTTTCACAAGAAATACCTCTCAGAAGAGACTTCGGCTCGTAGATAAAACTGGCGTATTTCTTAATTGGAAGAGTACTGTGGATCAAAGAGAAGGCAACTGATATTAACTTAAAAAATGAAGCAACTAATGCAAGATTTATTTCTCTACCACCATCTTCAGAGCTAAAGAATAGAAATAGCTCCAAAGATTCAGGAAGCCCTGCCTGCCTGGCTTGATAGCTCATGTCAGACAAATGTGAGGCGTGACGTAATGTCACCAAGTGTACTAATCTAACTCCTTTCTTTTAATATTTACAAATATAAATTGGAGTTATTTATTCACGTAAAATTAGAGTTAAATATTGGTAAAAATCAACATAGTTAATCATAATTATAACAAATGAATACACGTTAATGCAAGTTAACAGGATTTATGAAGATGTTATTTACGCAGGCAGTCTTATGATATATTCAATATTATACAAAGGTACATTTTTAGTGCTTAGGAAAGTCATTATTAGTTAAAAGAAACTGTCCCATGAAAACAGATAAAAAAAGGAAAAAAACCACAAATAAAAAAAAAAAAAAAAGAAAAGTAATAAAAAAAAAAACAACGAAAGACAACCTAAGAGAACAAACCCGAGCCCCAACCCGGCGAACCCAGGCGAACACGCCCCCCCACCCACCGTATCGCACCCCCCCGAGACCCTCGCCCCAAACACCCTTCCACCCCACCTAAAAGAGGCTAACACAGCCGAACCCCCCACTTACTCCTTCAGTCACGACACCGCACCACAACGTAACCCGCTGGCAAAAAGCCCTAAAACCCAGGATTTCTAAAAACTTCTAACGTTGTTAGGAACTCCTAAAGCATGTGTAACATTTTTTTTGCTTCAGAACAGGATCATAGATTGGCCTGAATTTTAAGAAATAGTATTGTCGAGTAAGGCCTATTCAGTCTAATACTGTAAAATCAGATAACCAGAAGTCAAAATCGAACTATCTTTATTCTGTTAGGGACTCTCTAGCGATGTCGGAAGGCCTATCGGCGTCAGTGTCGCTAGAGGGTGGTGTGATTTGGCTTCGACCTGGATAGGGACCAGCATTGCGGGTGTTTTCCTATGTTCAACGCGTCAGGACCAGATCGCCGAGGAAAAAAGTATACTCAGTATTTGGTAGGGAAAGTGATAGTCATCTAGAACCCATCGTGTGTATGCTGGTAAACCCCCGTGTTTCTTGGCTGTATTGCCAAGAATGGCAGTTTTCCTTATTTCTTCTACCCAAGTTAATTATCCAAGATACACTATTATGAAAAACTCTTAACTCTCGATCGAAGCCACCATTTTTTATTATATTTCGATAAGAGAATATATTTGAAACTCCGATAGAAAACGAACTTCGATTCCAAGTCACGCTAGCAATAATCTTCTGAAGAATGTGCAGATCCGCAATTTGTTCATGGATCAAATCTACAGACAGAATGCAATGATTTAAATGATGGACAACTGTTAGGACAGGGATTCATTATCTGTAAAACCCAACGTGAGTTGACATGCATCTTCTCACTCGTGAAGCCATCAAGTATCCCCCAAAAGTAGTGGACGGACTTTCAAGAAGAGAAAAGGATGCCCTAATTATCGCTTCTTTGTTTAGTAGGTCCCCCGCATCACTGCTACACATTATAGAACCCGTTTCTCAGCGGGTTTCAATAATATTAAATACAAAACAAAACAATATATGTGCTGAAACATATGGGGAGAAAACTTCGCGGCTAGAAACGAGATTTAGGTTTTAGAATGCCCTCTGAAATATTTATTAATAAGCTGACAGGTGCTCAGGTCAGTGAGTCAAGAATATTATAAATGAATGGGCGATACTGAGGACTTAAGCTACTTTTTTTTCCATTAAATAATTCAATTATTATTCTACATGGAGTTGCGTTGCCCATGTAAATAAAACCAATTAAACGCATTTCAAGTTCCACATTTATACCTCTGATAACTAGTGAAGGTATTATGCCAAGCCTGTGATTATGTTCACTAATCATGTGCTGTCCGACAATGTGTGGTACGTCCTAAATTAAACTCTTAGATTATTGGCCTTAACAAGTCGTTGTGTGGCGAGGACTTCCACTCCAGCCATGTGGGTGTGATTTGAAACTTGTGGTTTTACAGATTCTAACGTTTACACGAACCCGTTTCTAGCAAGGCTGCATCACAATTGTACACTCACGTCCATGACTGTCTACACACCTAACTGCGATAAGGGTTCAAGTTGACCATTCCACTACACGTACCAGCTGGAGGCAAAAAACACCAATTAGAGATCTTATCCACTGAGATGAATGATGTCAGCTTCCCATCCTCTTATATTTATCCTTTTGTGTGGGATCTCATTAACGGGGAATAAAACATTCCAACATTTATTAAATAACACAACAGAACTGTTAACAATTGTGGGGGTTGGACCTAGCTTTCCTTCCCTTCCCTCCCGCTTCCTCTGGTTTGCACCGACCGCTTCGCAGAAGTTCAGAAGTTGGTGTCCGACCACAGATTACTCGAGTAGCCATACCGTGTTCCTGTGGCAATGAAAACGACACTTATTAGAGCAGTCGAGAGCGGCAAATGAACGACGCAAACGTAGGAATCGATTCAAGTATAGGATTTGCTCGTTTATGTGTCAACACTTCCGTCACGTGAACCAGTAAATTTGAATGCAGTAATCGGCTCAGCTATGTGAACATTTTTTACATTAGACATTATAGAGTTTCACTGCAAGAACCGTTGGGATCAATTCTTGTCAATTTTAACAGGAAGACAGTAATTTGTGAACCTAAGAATCCTAGTTTTTTTTTTTTTATCATATAAATTCAATCGAGGAAGGATCTTCATTGTTTTTCCAGTGATAAGAACTTTAATATTTAAGGCCAGAATGTTTAATATAGAATAAAGTGGCAGTTTTTGGTTTAGTTTTTCATAAAAATACCGTTTAGGCCAATTACCAGTGTAGAACTGAAGCGCTATTTTTGCAAACACAAACTAAATACAAACACAATAATTTATATATATTTATTTTTACCATTTTATTTTTTGTATAAGTATGTTAGTTTCTATGGTCCGCTGGGTTTGTGTTATAGAGGATTGGGCGGCGTCTCCTCAACAACAAGAATCTTCCCACCCGGGAAGCTCATAGAGGGTTCGTAATGTGGGCGACTATTTGTCTGCTAGGGTGCGCAACTTTTTCGCTGTGACTTGAAAACATGTCTGCTTGCTGCGATCAACTTTTGTCTTTGGTGTGTTAGCCTGTAGAAGTCATGATAATTATTTGGTTGTTATTTGGGTGTGTAATCATTTCTTGTGTTTCTTTCTGTTTATGTTTTGCGATTTAGGTTTGTAATCGTTGGTTGGTGTCTAAAAAACCTTTTCACTATCTTCGCGTAGTTCTAGTTTCACAGTTGTATTATTCCCATATTATCTGTGACGTCAAGTTTGTGTATGTTATTTCTTTGCAGAATTCAGTGATTATTTTCATTGATATGATTTTCCCTATTAATATTATATTTATTTTTGATTTATGACCAAAACGTTACTTTAGTTGCTGTATTGTCAAGTCCTGATTAGTTTTGTACTACTTATTGTATTCTGTTGGTTGACAAATGATGTTTTTATATTAGGTGATATTTCATAAGGACAAGCGACAAGATTGCATGGTGGCACTGCACAGGCTTGGATTCTGGTATTAAACCTCAAGTACCTGATTATTGATTAACTGACGATTATATACAAGACCTTATTCAAGGCTTGTGAGACCCCACAGAGTATTGGCGAATATGAGTATCTGCAAAAATTAAGTCAGTGAGGGAGAGAAAACACGGAAGTTGGACAGCCGAAACACTCTGTAGGTATTAGAATTATTGGTTTCAGGTGATTTAGTATAAATTGTTGACCACTATAATGTCCTAACATGTGAGAATACTAAAGTCATACACAAAGGGATTAGCTCCGATAGTGATAAAGACTTACTGGTCCAACAATACGAACAAATGGGCGAGTATGGCTCAGTAATGACCAAAGCATTAGCTGCCGACAGAAAGAGAAAGTGCTAAATGGCCGGAAAGGAGAAAAAGAATAGCTGTCCGAAGAAAGAGAAGCTGAGGCTGCTGATGAACGACATAGAAAGAAAGATTGCAGAATGCCTACGAGTGGAGGAAAGGAGCATTTGGACTGCATGAACACAAAAAACATGGCAAATGCAGAAAGAGAAGAGCTGTTGCGGAACAGAGAAAAAGATTAGACAGTGTGTGGTTAGACTGAACAAGAAAGCGAGGATTAGAAAGACAGCACCAGCGGCTGAAGACAAAAAAGATTTAGTACAGTTGGGGACGTCTTGAAAAAAAAGATTAGACCAGTGAAGCTCGAAGACAAAAAAGATTAGACCAGGGAAGCATGATACACAAAAATGATATTTAGGGACAGTGAAGCAGAACATAACCATAAGGATTAGATCAGTGAAGCTGAACACAATAAGCAATAGAGAGGGAACCGGACTTGTGAAGTTAAGAAAAATGCGGATTCAGACAGGGAAGTTGAACAATGATTTGTACAGCAAAAAGATCCTAGAGTTGGGAGGGGACCTGAACAATATAAAAGATTAGATGCGGAATGAGAAAAAAAGCAATTAAGGGAACATGGAATTGTTGAGTTAGAGACGAATTGAGATTGACAAGTATGAATTAGCTGTAAGTGTTTATAGGCATCTAGCCTGGTATATCGGTGTTAAACCTTTCGACTTACAACCGATTAAGGTTCTCACCGTTCAATTGTCCGCACGTGGACCGGATATTACTATGTCCGCTGAGCTGGGAATAGATATTGTGAAAACGTTCCCCTCTAGTCGTAACGCTCATAAAATGTGGATGAATCACATAAATACGCTTGAATCCAAGTTATCTGAAAATGAAGGAGGGAAGACCTTTAGGAAAGGTTGTACTACTATTGACTTAGGAGGTATATATTGCGATGTAAATTAGGAGAAGTAGATGACAGGATAATTTATTGATGTCCAATTAGGGCGGCTATTGAAAAAAAAAAATCTAAGCATAATGTGAGGGAAAGGCTATCGCCTTTTTATTTCGAAAGAACGAAGATGGTGTCCTTGAGGATAGGGTGTAGAGATTGTGCTTCAAGCAGAAAAAAAGTTCACTTGCAAAGACACCGGACGTTCTCACGTTGATTCGAATGTGATTTCGCTTTTCTCGCCAAAACAGTGGAAAAAACGTAATGAAGGGACATTATGGATAATGTTTGTCAGGCAACACCAGGTTACTAAGATAAAAGATGTTCATAGTGTGAATCAAACCTTTTCCTATGAAATTTGGTATAAGTAATGCGAACGGTACAACACCGCCATATATCTCTAAAAGAGAAGAATGGAGTAAGCAATTGATGTTCCCCATATATGTCTCGACTAAGCACCAGGACCAACTCCGAAGTGACTCTTTGGCAACACTAAGATTAAGGAGAGTATGCCCGTTTGCTTCAATGCACCACCGTAGAACCTGCTCGGGGGTGGGAGGGACCCTCGGTGCCGTGACACCCGACGCACGTCATACATATCCCACATATATATCCCACACAGATTTCAAGGGACCTCAAAAACAGATTTGATAACAGATAAAAGGTAACCATATATACGTTATTTACAAAACCGAAGAGGTTATACCTCAATCACATTTACAGGTACTCTCTTCTTCAGAGTAAAGAACTGGAGACGAGCTGAATAGCTCTCGACAACGATGTGGGGTGCTAGGTCTATAATATATAGGGAATGTTTCCGTCAGGCAGATAAGTAATTATAGAAAGATATCAGGGGATTATCCGTCTTGGAGTCAATACGCAATGATTTGAGAATTAGACGCGCCGATGATGTTAGAGAGATCCTCATTTTATTCTACTTGAATTTGAATAACCTGGGTAAAGCCGAAGGGAACTTATGAGCTGTCCACAAGACACCACAAGTCGGAGTGGTGAATACTTTAAACTAGATACTTGGGTGAAGCACGGATTGTGTCATAGAGCCTCTACTAGGTAGGATTGATACAGGATTATCTATGCGGGTAGATCATCAATACTCAGATAAGACAATAGAATACCACAATCGTTGTATCTCAAGTCAGGACATCTCTTTGAAAGCAACCAGTGAGTCCATGAGATGACGCCTCTATAGAAGACAGGTAGGAGTAAGCGATAATAAATGAATGCTTAGTAATCTGGCAATGTCCGTGAGCCGAGTCGATTTTGAATTTGGTGAGATGGCCGGCGTTACTCAGTAGGAGCCGACTCCAAATGACGCATCCGAAAGCTGTTCTTATGAGCCTACCACAAGAACGCCACGAAAGAAAAAAAGTGTCTGACATTTAAGCTGGTGGGCCGATCCGTCGAGGAGGCTTCAGGTGGCTATGCGCAATTTCTCGCGTTGCTCCTTCTTCCGTGCGTCATCAGTCGCTGCAAGAATGGGAGGGGTAGGCGTTCCTCTTGATGGGATCAGTAAAGGGGGTTTCTGTACTGTTGGTGAATAATCAGCTACCATAGTACTATGTTAGAGATAGCGGTGTCATATGTGGTATTAGCGTAGTTCTGGTGTAGAGTCCAACCACAGAAGCAAAGGAGTCCGTTCTGAGGACAGTCCACTTGTTAGATGGTCGTTTTTGGTCGTGGCCCGGTGTGTCAAGTAGACGCCACATGAGGGAGTGTAAACCTTCTGCGATCATCATTAGAGAAAATACTTTACAACTCTGATCAACTTTGATCTATTATAGGATTGCTACTCCTTACCACCTTACCCCATGTGCTTTACTTTAGGAGGATGCAGTACTCCACTCTCGCCACGTCGATGCTTCCAGGAGAAGATTTCACGACGATCGTCAGTCAACCGAAATCGCGTAACGGCCGACCTCATCAACGTCGCCAATACAAGGTGTGTGGAGTCTAAAGGAATGTCACTCCCCGTCACCAAATGGATCCACCGTGGGGGAAAGGCAAAACCTGCAGATTGCTAACAGGGCTGAAAAGACACTAGAAAGCTCAGCGACTCTTCAATATGTGCCCAAACATCATCAATTTGAAGATACAGAAGTCCCGTGTGTGGTCATAACCAGACCAAGATTATCCCATTGGTAGATATATTCTTCCTCGTGACCACGATTTATAAAAAATCAGCAAGAAAAGAGAAGGAAGTCCAACTCTGAGAAATTTCTTTCATTCCATGCAAAAACAAAGGAGATCCGAATAAGGGACACAGTCGTAAATCGTGGATTACAAATGAAGAATGCTCAACTGTACGTATGGTTCAAGAAACTCCATTAGTGGGTGTCAAGATGTCATTGCTCTCAAAATCCTGGAAGTTCCCAAGAATTTGAGTAGCTTGATCGTTTTAAAGCATGTTGTGTCGCAGCACACAGACGCTCAACAACCTACGACTTCCGTACTCAGTGTGCAGGACACCATGGGTTCAGGAATTTTTGCAGCCGTACTACGAGACTCTCAGTGTGCTCAAAGCATGGGGATTTCCTAAGGTCGGCTTTCCGGTATTTTTGGGGCCATATGGTGTGTAAATGAAAGGACATATACGGATTTTTTGTGCGATCTTGTACGAGTAATTTGAGTTATGTGTCAGGAAGTTATAAATCCAAAGTCGCTGAGGGTCTCCAAGCTGCAGCTGCGACACGCCATTTTCAGGGGCGTGGCGTGGGAAGACGCATGGGGGGGGTGGTTTGGGGGCTACTTCCTATTCAAGGGGGCCGTTCCAGAAAAAAAAATGGCTAATAGACATTATTGGTCCATTTAAGAATCATAATCTCTGCCAGAGAACATCATTTATCTTAGACGGTGTGTTGAATATGTGCCCACGGATTTTGGCCAGAGGCTCCGTACCTTCTGTACCCAACTGAAGATCATTACTAACTTGCTAGGTATATTGGCAATGCTCCTATGGGCTTATATTTATCACTTCTTCTCCCCTCGCTCTCTCCTCGTCTGGGGCGTTTCTCCCCCTGAGAGATATTGTCAAGACCATAGGCACCCACAGACAGAAAATCAGCTACCATGTCCCTCAAGTAATGATCTGACTCTTGCAGAGACGCTGATCAGGACCTAACTCTTTATCGTAGTAAATCTACCAACCTTCACAATGTTTAGTCTAATGTTACTGAGAGTCGAACGCTCCTTTTTAAAATAAAGAACATAATGTTCTATAAAAACTTATTACTTTAGAGGTGTCAAAGATAAACTTAGGTATCATCCGGCAAGACATGGGACAAGTTCAGGAGTCTTAAACTAGCGGTCCCTCTTCCCGCTTTACAAGAGAGGTACCTAACCAGCTAATGAAACATACGGGCTATCCCACACCCCCCACCCCCCCCCCCCCTCCCTTCTTCTCCTTTGTTGAGAACAAAAAACTCGACATTGGCGGCGCGTCGCGAGGGCCCCCTATTGCGACCCGTTGGGCTTCACGATCTAAATCAAAAACATCTAGAACGTGAATATCTTGACGAACATCGACACCGAGAACGTACCATCCTACGACTATCGAAATGTCATCCGCGTTCTGAGACAAATCAAACTTATTCGCAGCATGCCGAATGCAAAATACATTCTAGCAACGATCTTCTCCATTCTGAGAAGAATACCTGTCCGTAGACAACAGCGAAGGCAAGGTACCGAATTTATTGACCGAAATAAAATGACAGAGATGTCATGCTTACAGACAACACATGTTGTGTCCTGTGGGTGACAAAGAAAGCATGTTGAAATATTACAACCCCAAATTGTAACACAAGACGCGATTACTTATCATTCTTCTCATTGGAAGACTGAAAAAAAGGTCCCGTACGATATAATAATGCAAACAAATTTTAAATCCGCTGCGAATGTCGCAAACCAGAAATATATCTTGTGTCCGCTAAGATTTTAGATTTTGATGGGACAAGGCATGAAAACCCTTTTCACACCAACGTCAGAATATGCTAACGCACTGAAATTCCGAAATGAACCGTACTCGGATTAAATTAGCAACCCATTAATTCGCATTTTCTGATTAAATTATTTATCCACAAGCAACGAGGACAACTTCTCCAATTAACAAACATGGTCATTACTCATCACTGTCCGTGATACAGGATGAGGAAACAAGTTTTTCAGATGTAAATCTTCCTCTTCCAATGATCCCACTTCATTCCAGTGAATCATGGAAGAACGTTACTGTTCTCTCCTGATTTGTCTCTAGGAGAACAGCGACAAGTTTCAACTATGTTGCAAACATTTCAGGATGTACTCACTGACATCCCTGGACAAACGAATGTCATTCAACATGAACATAGATTCTATAATCTGACCATATACTCCTATTAGGAATTAGACCTACTATCCTATACCTATACCACTTTTCATTTCCAAGCACTACAGGGTTTAGAAAAGATAACGGAGCACAGGAGTTGAGGATGGAATGATAGATTGAAAATTGACAAAAATTCGAACCATCCACCTCTGCATCTGCACTATTCCATTCCGCCGCATGGTTATTGTGCGTAAAAAGCAAAAATAACAAATAAGCATACGTCTTTTTGCGTTGACTATTCCGAAAAATCTGCAATATCGGTGTAACTGTAAGTTCGATGCCGAACCTATGCCTATGTCGACTGGGCTACAACCATAGCTACTTACTACCTCGGACTCCAAATCCTCTCATTTTTTTACACACTAAACTTCTGACTCTGATTTGTCTCTAAAGGAATATTTGACAAAGTTCCTTTAAGCCTGGGAGGAAGCGCGCGCCAAAAAAACCTCTCAACCGAGGCTTTTTTCAACACCTAGAATAAGAGGTTTGTGTTCCAAGGCGGAATTTTATGCCTTTCGGTCTTATGAACTCGCACCAGCTACGTTCTAGTAACCGCCATGGTGATGCGCCGAATCCTATCTTATCGTGGTCAGACGATGTCAATTGTGCATATAATTCATGAGGATATCGAACGACCTCTGTAAGCTTTATCAGCGCGACATAGGTGTTACTTGTGATAAGAGAACTCAGATTCATGGCGGTGTAGGCTTGGAATGAAATCTGCCTGGTCATACTTTCAGCGTTGAGTCACAACCTCGATACACGCGCGAAAACACCCATCTCTAAAGCCTATCGCGTATTTTATGGCGTTATTTAGCTGCTGGGGGGGGTGAAAATTTTTGGGAGAATGATTCAGTGTTCCTAGGCCACCGAGTTGAGGTCGGGAATGGCTGGCGGCAGTTTTCCTAAAGCGGTGCAAGGACCAAAATACTAAGTTGTTTAAATACTTAACTTCTCAATCCCCTAAGGGGGGGGGGGGGACTAAAAAAAAAGCCAGGTGACTGAAGTAAAAGGGTCTGTTAGGGGTCTTAGTGATTCAATTTCCAAAATTTTTATGGCAGATTCATTCAGAATCTATCCTCTATAACAATGGCCCACCTCTTTCTCAACACTTCTAAAGAAAGGTTTTTCGCGCTAATGTGGTCCACACTGGGGTCTCAGGAATGCCAAATACTGCTCTCTTGGAATTAAGATTTAAAAAAAAACACTTGTTTTCAAACACCACCTAACTATTTTTTAGTGCTACCCCCACGAACTAAAAGATAAAAGACATTCGTTCTTTTCGTAGTGACGCTTTCATCCACTGGGATTTTGGAGCGGCCGCATCTACTCTCGGGCCACTAATGCAAGAGTACTACTCTGGAAAAAACTAACAAAAACTCACTGCATCCCTGTAATGGGGGTATATATTTCCAGTAAAACTCTTCTTAATTTGCGGCAGACTTTAATTATTGCGGGCAGGATGGGGGGAAGGAGGGAATTAATTTCGGTTAGGTTTTAAGGGGTGGGAGGGCCGTGAGCCGTATTAGCTATGGTTTGGGTTTCGGATCCAACAAAACTACAGAGATAATCCCTTCTAGGCGGCAACTATCTTTTAATTGTAGCAATAAGATAACCACAAGGACCCAAAAAAAAGGCACTTTTATTTGCTATTACGCAGAGTAAGAATTTTGAAGAGCTCGAGAAGGCTTCTAGGTTCTACTTACGATATTGCAATGATTTGCTATTTTCTTCAACCTTTTTCAATTTTCTTTGCGACTGGTTTGCGCGAAGCTATTCGTGGAATATCAGAATATAATTTGTGAAATGGCAAAAGGGGACATTTTTTTCCTGTCAAGATTGCCCCACATTAATTCCCCACATAACTATTAGGGCTTAGTAAACTTCCTTTGATATGTCTAGGTCTCTTCGTAATAGAGTATTCCTTTTTTCTATATCATGAGATAGGATTACCACATTTGGGGTATTAATGTTGCTGGTTAAAATAATTTTAATGATTTTTTTTTTTAGTAATATTATTTTGGGAATTGTACTTTTTTTTCAATGTTTACATATCGGTACTATTCATGGATTGTTTTTTTTTTCTTACTTTTTTCTTTTCATCACGCCGCTGCCCGACTTTTGATGATGTTTTATTTTCTTCATGAAAATTCATAAATCAATAAATTTAAGAATATAATTCTTAATACGAAATGGAAGATAAGTGAATTTTTGTAGTGCATTGTGTTAATTGCCGCCAAAAGGAATTGTAATTACATACTTTGATGAACAATCCTTCCTGGAAAAACAAAAAATAATTTTACTGTAGAGGAAAAAATACCTAATTATGAGACTCTCGGAGGGGGGCTCAGTTTATTATGTACAAGACAACACATGTTCTCACCAGTCTCGCCTCCCATAAGGTGGTCGACTTAGGCCCCCATATTAGGCGTTTAATAGCGTATTTTCCTTGATTATATTTATCATCTGGCGCATTATTCCATGCGCGTTGAGCCTATTGTACTTGCTTAAACCTGAATGATGTATTTCAAACAAAAAAATGTTCCCATGATTAATTCCTATTTTTGGTTGTTTTTTTTTTATTTATTTTTTTTCCCGGGAAGGTGTGGGTAATAACTGTTACGTGCAGCCTTTTGAGGGAAAACAATCTTAACAATAATATACCTAGGTTAATATTTTTTTGTGCATGTAGGGAAAGTCATTATTTGAGTTAACTGATTCCCCTTGTAAAGAGTAAAAGAAAAGTTTGAGTGGGCCATCTCTTTCTCTCATCTTCGAAATCAAACCCCGCGGATAAATCCATTTTTACTGCGATTTTTTTTATGAATTCGTTTTGTTTGGGTAATAATAGATTGGTTATTGTGGTGCTTAGCTTCCAGAATATCTAATGGCATGAATTTATGTTTATTGTTATGTCTGAGTAGTTAACGGAGTCTGTCATATATCTGTAATATCTTTCTGTTACATATCTTAAGTCTAACTATAATGTCTGCTGTTTTCCTACTATAGAGGTCCAAGAGGCTATTACTGCGGAAGTGTCGCTAAGCGTGGTGGTGTGATTTTTTATTATTGGCTTCGTCCTGAAATGGAGACCTGTGTGTTTTTACTATTCGGCGCCCGGTTCGCTCGGTCAAAGAAAGTGGTGATCATCAGTATTTGTGGGGAAGAAGTGCATAGACACGACAAAGACCCTCTCGAGCATGCTTAAACCCCAGTGTATTATGCGTAATATGCCAAGGACATGGCAATATCATATTTCTTAAAAACAAGGAACGAACCAAGATACAATTTATTTAAAAAAAACCATAAATTAAAGTGAGACTCTCAGCATCCGAAGCCCAACATTATACGATAGTTCCGATTTGAATGAATCAGAGAAAATATTTGGCACTCCAAGACTCGAAGAAAACGACTTCGGATCCTAGCAGCAGCACACGAATATTCTGTAGAATGCAGTCAATGTTCAAGGAACCAAGTCTACAGAGCACTGCGATGATTATATGACTGACAACTATAACAACAACAAAAAAAAATACAGATTCCATATCTCTCGGGTATCCAAACTGTGAGTTGCACAGCCTCCCAAGTGAAGCCATCTTGGTGATCCCCAACAAGTAGTATTGACTTTCAAGAAGAGCAAATGGATGCCCGTAATTAATCGCATCTCTTGATTAGATCCAGAAGAATCACGTGCATAACACTTCACTACTGGCGCTACCCATGAGAACCCAAGTATCAGCGTGGTTCAATATGCAGAATAAGAAAAAGAACTATGTGCAGTTAAGCCATAATGTGGGAGAAATCGTCGTCTAGCCTCGATTAGGTTAATAAAAGCCCTGCTGCCAAATAATATTTATAAGCAGACAGTTTGTCATCAGTCAGAGACGTCAGAGATTTAACATTAATGTGGCGCGAATCTGGTGCTGTCGTTTTATCAAAGGGTGCTCACTTGACAGTCCCTATATAATATTATATCTACAGTCGTGCCCATTGTCACGACACATAACAATGCAAGACCAGTTTCCACGATTGTTACTAAGAAGATAAATCTTGGCCAACCTGGATGATGATTGTCACAAATCTGTAGCAGTCGAGAGTGTGTTACGTTCCAATAAAACTATAGAAAAAACGGTTACACAGTCGTTTGGAGTCTGAAAGACCTTCCAGTTCCTCCAGTTATAGTCGACAAGAAACATTTTGTGTGTCAACAACATCGCCAAACAACCCATATAAACATACGAATCGCCCCACAATGTACACACAAAGTCCCTGTCTACTACACCACTGCGTAGGTCAGTTGACATTCCGGAACCAGACCACTACAACAAAAACACACGAACACCAGTGGAGCAAGCCACACCAATTAGAGATCTTATCCACTGTGAATATATGTCCTATGCTGTCCATACACTAAATAATAACTCCATTTGGTGGATCTCACTATAACGTGAATAAAAATCCCACTTTATTATGAACTTTCACAAAAATCCACGATAAGTTTATGGCAAAGCGACATGTTAGTGACCAGTGAGGTGCGTTCCTCTGTCTATCCGCTCCCAGTTATACTCAGCTGTTGATCAATAGCCATTTATTTTTAAAATTGAAGCTAATCTCCCTTCAAGAGCAAAGAAGCGTCAGATATTGGTTAATTTCTATTTTGCTCTCCCTGGAATAGATTGTAAAGGAATTCGACGCGAGCGGGATTCAGACATCTTCATCTAAATTAGGTATGGGACATGAAGAGATATTACCAAAAAAACAAAACATTTGTAGGATTCAAGACACGTAGGACTCACCATCATACACACCGACAGCGGAATTAACCAATAAACATTGCAGCGGACCCCTAACACCCTCCTTTGGAGATTTACACGGACCTGCGGGACTCAAGTGGTGCCTACGCCTGCCGGGGGTGGGAAGCTCGACGGCCCCAGCTTAGCTTGGAAACAACCATTGCAGATTGGTCCCAGTCTGATGATGACACCCGAGTTTATATCCTTTTTAACGCAGAAAAAAAGAAAAAACATGCACTGTCTAACTAAAAGAAGCAGTTCCAGCTCTTACCCGGCTCCCCCCCGTCCTATCAAGTAGAAGCACCCTAATCCCCGACCTGTCATACTGAGTTAAGGTCATATCCACCCATCCAGTCGAGCGGGCTTGTATGGCAAGGGGTAAACTCATTCTCGAGAGAGGCCTCCATGGTAGCCCAAAACTACTATACAATACACAGTGTGAATGTCAGGTTAGTACCTAAGGGTCACTTAAATCGGAGGTAAGCGTATATAAAACGTCACGAACCAAATGAACATAAATATAAGTTGTGAAAGTTAATAACGTTATCGATGTACACTTGAAAATGCAACCAAGTGAAGATACCAACCACCAAAGATATATATATCCAATAGTATAGTATATATTTATATATATCTTTTATTTTGAATATATATTTCATATATAATATCTGTGTGTTATAAAAAAATATATAGACTAAATATATAGCTCAAAAACACTCAACTCTCTATCTATCTCAATCTAACACTCCAATATAATCTTCTCATAACTGTTGACAGGGGCGCTACCTAAGGGTTCAGCCGACACACCGGGCCAGGGACCCGTGCACCCTAGAAAAAATTCTACAGGATCGTATGTACCGGGATTCATTTAAATATGGTTAGCTTGCAATCGACCTCTCACAGCAGACTAAACCACCGCAAAGCAAACAACCCGACACCCGCTAAGGCCCGCACATCCAAATCCTATATGCCACTCAACATTAAATTCACAAAACAAATTTTTTCACCGACCACAACCGTAACACCAAACCCCCCCCCCCCCCCAGCCCCCCCACCCGGACAACCAGTCAGGGTTCATAACTGACTGAAGAATATAAACAATACAACAGACCCGTCACCTAGCACATCAATAGCATGGATAATTCACACCTTACCATACATGACAGACCAGCTGCCTCACCCTGATAGTCATCAAAACATGCAACCTATACTCCACACACACAATGATGTCCGCCCAATGCGAACTATAAGGGTGTTGTGCATAGGCAAGTCGCATCGCAACCGAGGTAACCATGAGGTTTGCTACCGAAACCAAAAAATCACCTACCAGGCAAAAGCATCTGGAATGGCCCGTCCATGCTGAGGTAAAGAAGCCATACCGTTGATTTGGTGGCCCCCTGCTCCCTTCAAGGAAGCGAGAAGAAGAAATATAAACACCCATCCTGGTACGCCCCACTGCACTCCAACAAACCCTTGTGTTCCGACACAACAATAAGTAATCAACTGAGACATAAAATAATATTTTCTTCAATACTTGTACACCAAAACATCCTCAACAAATGAAGAATTTACAAAACCCCACCGACCACACAACTGGTCTATATCTCAATATTCGTTAACTGGCATTCAGACGCATGTTCGAGTACGTGTGATACGAACGACCGGGCGAGTGCTGCTGGAATACTATCTTCCTCAACGCATGAAACCCATTATTACAGTATACAACCCACAGGAAATATCAAAAAAATGCTATCATCAGTGATATCTTTCCTTTGAATTTGGCTTGTGGTGGGGAGGCAACCATGAGCCGCATTGGTGTTTTCCATGCTTGTGTCGTCCCCAGCCAGGAGCAAACAGAAGAAACACCTGGGGGGGGGGAGGGGGGGAGGGGGGGGGTTGGTGTTCACAAAGAAACAAAGAGGTGGCCCTCGTCGCTCTCCAGAAAATCTAAAATCAATACATATCCAATTCCTCACCTCCACACGTAACCCCATTAAATCTACCGTAGAATTGATCAATAAAGTGAAATACACTAAAATTACTCCTTACATAATAAGGGAGAAATACAATATAAAAATTCTCGACATAAAAAAAGGAGCCAAACAGGCTGGGACAAAATATACACTAACGTGCTGCTAAGCCGTCAGAACATAATTAATAGGTTTACCACGCGGGAGGCGTGTTTTAATCAGCTCTCCAAATTGATCGCTATCGCGCGCCTTGTGTTAATCACCACGAGGTGCTACAAACTAAGGATGGATTAGAAAAGTCTTGCGCATCGGTTAATCTTATCTCAATTTCCAGTGAATAGCCCTTTTTTGGAAGAATGAAATAATCCTCACTTAAACTTTCACATCTATCATCTTAAACTATCCCTAAGTTATAAACATTAAAAAATAAGAAAAAATAAAAACCAAAAGAAAGGAAGAACATAGGCCACATCGATATTAATTCATGTGAATCGCTCTCAAACTATTGCAAAATATAAATTAAAAAAACTCACGTGGCTCAAGGCATCAAATTCGTTCCAACTCCCCCTACCCCCCGCCGCACCGCCCGCGCGCAATCGCCACCGCCGCCCCCCCCCCCCCCCCCCCACCCGCCCCCTGAAACGAGCTTGGCTTCTTGTGGTGACTTCTGGTCTCTTCTTAATCTGTTTCTCACTGGTCGGGCTCCGTGTATCTCACAAACAACAAAGCGCAAAAAAACAAAGACCGGATTCGCCGCTTGTAGCTCACCCCTTATATATAAAAGCCTGGCCTAACACACTAAATTGAAACTTGTGAGTGATGACGCGCTACGCTGATTCAAAACTGCGCCACAGCAGATAACACACACACAGCGCATAATTTGCTCCAGCCAATGCATGAAAACACAGAAGATTACCACAACTAGAAGCAGAAAAAAATCGGTGGTTCAAAAACACAGAAATACTAATTCGTAGCAAATTAGGCCCGGGTGGGGGGTGGGGAGGTAGAGTTGAGGATCACGTAATACATCTCTTCTGAAATATAACGTGATCAAAAGGGCACTGGAAAGAAAAAAAAAAAAAAAAAAACTCCCAGTAGACCCATTATGCTACTGCCAGACATGGGGCCCAGCCGCGCTAGAACGACAAAATGAACCTCGGGAAGATGGGGCCTGTCACAAGTCTATCGATGCCGGGACCCCTCGCCTGATGTTTGTTGATTCCGTGCCCGACAACTGCACAAGCACAATCATGGCGCTAGGCTTCAGGAGTTCGAGGATGTCTCCAGCATCTGGGGGATCACCTTTTCTCCCCTTTCTCTTCCTTCACTTCGTCCTCAGGGTCAAATTGCTGGATACAACTACTTAACGCGCCTCGTCTGCCTCGACTACAATGGCACGTGAAACCCGGAACCTCGCTCAGCGTAGGGTCCCATTCGTTGGATGATATATGAACCCCCTTGTCATTTGTTGGATCAACCGAACACAAACGGCGAACTCGTTCTTCTGACCACTATAACACGAATCTCGGAAACTCCTTCAGGCGTCGTGCGATGATGCAGTTGCGGTCATTCCTCATTCTTGCACCAATTCTCCGACTGGTCTCTGTATAGGAGTAGAAACCGCTCTAAACAGGCCTTGACGTGTATCACAATCTCTCATGTTTTCCGTGACTGCTGCAAAACATTCTGCAAGCGACGGGAGGTGCGGAGCAACACGGGGTGGCGTGGGAGGGGCGTCTGCTCTATTTTGATGGGACTGATCTACCGATGGCAATAATTACGTGTCGGCCCGCTCTCGGTAGCCTGGACACGAGGTCCAGATCAACGATTATAAGAAGCGAGGAGGAGGGCAGAGTGGTGATTCACCGTCCCTCTAAAGTGCCGACATGGAGGGGGAAGCCACTTTTTCAGTTTTTTTTTTTTTTCCCTTGGCGCCGGCTTGTGATGGGTGACAGTTTTGCCACGGTTTGGGGGGGGTGATGTAGTGGGAGGCCGTCTCATTGAGAATGTAT
>JAMPIV010022672.1:0-16015 GCA_024509875.1 Oreohelix idahoensis
AGGCTTTGCATTTACCTTTTAATTTATATATGTGGATTAGAATATTTCACGACAATGAACACCTGTGCAGACCTCTTATCCAGGATTAAATATGATGATGAAACTGAAGTGAAAACAAATAGAATCAAAAATGATGGCACATTCTCAGAGATTGACGATAATGCAAAAGAAATTAATGAAATTACTTCATCAAGTCGAAGAAGTACCTCAGATTCTGCCACTCAAGTAGAAGAAGAAAGTCAAGATATGTTTGACATGAGAGTAGAACAAGCGAAAGATGCAGAAATTGTTAAGCTGCTCACATACGTGAAGGAAAACCCAACAAAAAGTAAAGATTTTACAGTACACCCAGCGGATGGAGCTCTATACTATATTGATAGTAAACAAGAAGGGTCACTAAGAAAAGTCATTCCAGCACATCTTATCCCAGAAGTACTACTACAGTTTCATGATAACAACGGGCACATGGGAAGAGACAAAACAATTGATGTTATAAAGAAAAGGTATTATTGGCAAACCTTCTACAAAGACATTACAGAGTACGTGGCCACCTGCAAAACATGTAAATTGCGGAACATGAAGCCACATTTAATTCCCCTTCAAGAAATGCAACCTTCCCATTACCCCATGCAAACAGTAAGCATTGACTTATCAGGTCCTTACCCACTCACCCAATCAGGCAACAAATACCTCCTGCACATAGCTGACCAATACTCTGTTTGGCCAGAAAGTTACCCACTCCGTGATGCCACATCGAAGTCCATTACGCAAATTTTTTTACAAGAATTCATTCCCAGGCATGGCTGTCCAAAACGAATAATTTCAGACAACGGTAAACAGTTTATCGGTAACCCATTTAAAGCCACCTTACACCAGCTGAATATTGAGCATACTACAACCACTTATTATTGCCCAAATGCAAATGGCAGAAATGAACGCATGCACGCCACCCTACATAATATTATTAGCAAATATATCAAAGGGAACCACCAATACTGGGACCTATACATCAACCAAGCTCTTGAAGCCATCCGAGTAAACGTGAACGATACCACAGGAATGTCACCCTTTTTCATGCTATACGGAAGAGAACCAAACTTTCCGTTAGACAACCTACTTCGCCCACAACGAAAATACATGGGAGAGGACCCCGTCGAAATAATCCTTCAAGAAAAGTATAAAGCTCACCAGATTGCACAAAGAAATACGCAGAAGGCATTTCACAAGAAACAGAAACAACATGATGATAAAGTTGTTATTTTATTCCCGTTAATGATATCCACCAAAAGGATAAATATAAGTGGATGGAAGCAGACATCATCATCATCAGTTGATAAGATCTCTATGGTGTTGTTTGCTCCACTGTAGTGTATGGAATGTCAACTTGACCTACGCAGTGGTGTGTAGACATGGATTGAGTGTATAATGTGCGAATGATAATAAGGGTTCGTGGTGTTGACAAATGTTCTTTTCTCACACTCATGTATGGCTGGAAGTCATCGACACCAACGACTGTGTACCTTTACTAAAGTTTAATTGGACGTACACACTCGACAGCACAGATAGTGACAAATCACAGGTTGGCATAATACATCATGGTACAGTGGATAACTGGTCTTGCAATGTTATGTTACATGGGCACTCATGTAGAATAATATTATAATGGACTGTCAGTAGCCAAGCACCCAGTATTGCCCATACATATATATCAACTGAGTTTACTGACTGAGCACGTCAGCTTATAAACAATATCCAAGATGGCTTCTACCTAATCTCGTCTAGCGAAGATTCTTTAACATAAGGTTCAGCACAGTTTTTTCATATAATAATATTGAACCGCTAGCAATGGGTTCTCATGTGTAGCAGTGATCTCTGGACTAATCAAGCGATAATACGGGCATCCCTTTTCTCTTCTTGAAAGTCACTACATGTTTGGTTCCAAGATGGCTTCACTCGTGAGCTGTCACTCACGTTTGGATACAGATAATGAAGCTGTCCTAAAGTTAGTCATTCATTAAATCTTCCATTGCTCTGTAGATTTGATCATGAACACTTGACTGCAATCTACAGGATATAGTGCTGCTAGGAATCGAAGTCGTTTTCATCGAGTCAAATATATTCTCTTAGACATTCAAATCGTACCTATCGAAAATGGTGGCTTCGTACGAGAGTTCATAAGAGTGTCTATTATTACCTTGGTATCAGAAATATGATTCTGCCATTCCTTGGCAATACGAATAAACACTGGGGTAAAGCATACACGATAGGTCTAGACGACTATCACTTTCCCCACAAATACTGAGATCACTTTTTCCCCGGCGACAAGCCGACATAGAAGACACAGTCCCTATCAGGACGAAGCCAAATCACACCACTCTCTAGCGACACATCCGCCGAATAGCCTTTGACCTCTCTAGAGACAACAGAACATATAGTTCGACTTAGATATGTAAAGATATACAGATATAAGACAGACTCGTCCTACTCAGACAAACAATACACATAAATTCAGGCCATAGATATTCTGAAGCAAGAACAATCTATTACTACCCAAACAAAGAATAAATCGCAGAAAACTGGATTTATCCGCGGAGTTCGATCGAAAGAGCCGACACAACTTTCAAGGGAAGTAACTCAATAATGACTTTCCCTTAAGCACTATTTTGTTTACAAAATATTTGCGAACATAACAAGTATACCAATGTATAATATTGTAAGATATCAAAGACTGCACGTAACACATGATAAATCAGCCAAGCTACCAACGTACAAAATAGGAGACAGAGTATACTACAAGAAACATGTACGCAGTTCAAAATTCGATGACCGATGGTTGGATGGCTACAAAATCATGAAACAAACTACGCCTGTAAACTTCATTATCTGGAATGAAGAGAAACACCACCAAACAAAAGCTCACGTAAAACAACTCAAAATTGATAATCACCGGCCCATTCCGCCTCTGACGACAAATACAAGACGAGTCAGAAAGGCCACCCTAAATTATAATCCATCCAGTACAGATTCGTCTGACATATCAGAGTCAGAGACGACAGACTCTGAATTTTACCAAGACGACCACATACCCAGACCACCTACAGATGAAATACAACGAGCAAGACAACAAAGGAATTCATCAGAAAGTGAAGAGGACATCCCACCACTTGAATTACGTAATAGACTACAAGACAGAGACCTGCGCATTAGAAATGAAGAAATCATGCCACAGACGTCACACGATGACAACACGAAAGCACCTTATATCCACACTCAAACTTACTCCCGCAGTCATAAATCGTCAGCTGATACCTATCACACCCCTAATTCAGGCAGCTCTAGTTTTAACACTAGTGAAAACCAAACACTGCTATACCACAAGAACAAGATTGGTCGTTCAGAACAATCAGATCCTGAAGAAACTATACTCAAGCAGATTGTACAACCATATACCAGCAATCTTTATGGAGACGAAACAGAACAAGACATGAGAGAAGACAGTGTCGGCCCCGGCAAAACCTTGTCAGACCCCAGCGAACAAAATGACAGAGAAATGGTAGAACTATATGAACAAGAGACAGACATTGATACAGCCAGTTCGAATGAAACCAGTGATGCGGATAGCACATTATTTATACCAGTCAGCTCCAGTGTCAAACGCGCCTATACAGCAGAGTCAGATGACTCACCTCCTGTCGTTAAATGCATGAAATTGCCACAAAATGAAATCAGACGAAAAAAAGCCATCACCGCATTCGTCGATGTCTTCAGCGCCCCACCACTCAGCCAATGTTGTATTGCCTACCACACCCATCACCACCGCTGTTCAATATGATGCTCGCCTATCCAGTCGGGAAATTGCAATGCTCGAGGCGATGGAAAAAGTCAAAGACCTCGCAAAGCTGTTCTGAAAACACGCCCAGGTGTTTTATGTGTTCGCCACTCCGAACACGGTCTACGCTGATGTGCACGTATTGATTAACAAATGTTCTAACTTTCCCATGTACTCTATTTTCAGTTTTTGACAGTTCAAATGACTTGCTTACAGACTAAGATGTCAAAGCCTCACTGAGAAAGTATTTTTTTTTCCAGCCTTAAAATACTGATGCCCAGAGAACAATCAAGACCAGCCCACGGAGGATTTTCATTAGACATATTAATTATAGTTTTGTGAAATAAAAATGACAAAACAATTGATAACACACGGTGTTACGAGTTTACAGACATTATTTAGCCACAGACATTTTCTTAATGTTGAGAATGTTAATGTACAACCCCACCTTTAGCACATGTGTCACACTATTCTCTTGTAACATTGATCTCTACTTTTGAAACTGATCATATTCCACGCTTCATTCACCAGACTTCTTGTCCTTGCAGCTCCAGAGTTCTGTAATTTCGCATCTTAGTGCATTTTCATGCAGGCACTTTACACCAGTAGTTTTTTTTCTTACCTCATACTGATATTTCTTTGATCTCAATTATGCTAAACTCCTTTATATCTATCACCTTGATCAATCATACTGTTCCTACTATGACATCTGTTAACAGCATATAATTCATACCCAAAACTAGTTATTGCATGTTATGCTATCTTTCTCCACAGGAGGATTATTTTTTTTTCCAAGTACATTATTATTTAGACCCAGATGTATATTAGTACTGTCAAGATTTTAAACATTCTCCAAAAGAGATTCCATATCCCAACCTTGACTCTCTATAGTAAGATTTTCTTCACTCGACTGTTACACCATCTTTAACTTACTATTTTTCCTTTCCACTATATTGAGACGACATTCTAGACTTGTGATCTTTTCAATCCCAATCATATTCATTCCTTGGAATTACAATCATGTTGTAATCGGGAGATCTTTGATGTACCCTTTCCTCGCCACTTATTGACAACAGATACTGCTACAATATTCATTCTGTTCTAACCTAAACTATTACTTGCAGCCCTATTGGTTAGGATTTACTATTAGGAATATTGGTAGTAGCTAGAATGTTTAGTGAATTGATTTGTATCATTCTTTCATACTTGTGATACAAACAGAAAAGAAAATGAAATGTAAACAGAAATGAAAAAGAAATCAAAAAGAAAAAAGAAAAGAAATCACAAGAAAAGAGAAAAGAAATCACGAGAAAACAGAAAAGAAATGGAAAAGAGAAAAGAAAAAGAAATCAAAAAGAAAAGAAAAGAACTGAAAGACAAAAGACATAAAAGAAAAAAAATATAAAGAAAACATATTGAATGTTTTTTATAGAATGTGTTATATCTTTATATGCCACCCTTGCACATTTTGATGATATGATGATAAACCAGTATTGTAAAACATTGACTGCCCTGATGTTAGGAGCCGACATAAAAGAAAAGAAAAAAGAGAAAATAAATCACCACATCAGAGTGAGAAATTAGTTTTTACTCCTACTGCCCATTACCAGCATTTTGTTGATACTGCCTATGACAAGTACCCCAATGACATTTGCGCACGCTGATTTTTTCAAATGAAAAATCATTTGAGAGCATTTGTATATGCTAACCCCACATTGAACAAATTACAACTATTTGTTGATGCTGCCTTTCCCCATGTTAAAGAAATGACATTTGCACATGCTGATCTTAGCAAATGAAATACCCTTCTATATGCATTTGTATATGCTGCCCCAGATTTGAACACCCCATACTTGATACCACTGATGGCACATGAGATGAAGAAGCAACTGTTTATGTATGATGAAGATGCAATTTTCTATTAGGGTGAAACTTTATGTTGTCACAGCTCAGATTTTGCTGTAATGTTTATGCACAAAATCCCCCACATTAACATTGGAGGAGGAATAATTTTAGTCTTTCGTGGTTACGAGATAAGATAAGGATATAATGGAATAATTTATGAATACCATGGACATGGAACAAATCAGAGCAGATGAGAACCACAGGTACTAAGGACACAAAAATGGAGATTTAAAATAATGGAGAAAAAAAAATAATGACTGAATAATTACTACGCCCAGAGGTAAAAGAAATAGAGATACATCCGCATTTTTGGAGAAGATATCTCTTTGATTTTTGCTCATTGCCTTTGTAATATGAACATTGTTGTATAACAAATGACTATTCCTTATCACGAATTACAGAATGTTGTAAGATAGTTGAAATAAATTGACAATTTACTATACTCATAACATACCCAGAATTACAAAAAAATACATGATGAGATATTGTGACAATACTGAGCTTGGATCACCCTTAGGACATATCTTGGACAAGAACAATGTAACCCCCATGGATTGACGGATATAATATTATAAAAGAGTACCCAGATTGTGGACATCCAATATTGCTGAATCATAGATTACCATCGGAATAAATATACCCTCATACCCCACACCTGCAAAATGACTAATTAGGAAAATTTTAAATAGATTACCCATCTGGCTGTTAGTCAGCAGATGTAATAAACACTACATAACTCTGAAAAACCTTCGACCTGCGAAGGCAGAGTTGGTGTTGAAATATTAAAAATATGTACAAAGCAAATTTTTTTTCCTCCTGTTGTCATAAAATTTGAAAAATGTTGTTGATGTTTAACATAAATCATTGTATGATGTGTTGTTAAAGAAAAAACAAAGTGAATATTGACAGCTCATAAGGTTCACTACGGATATATTTCTGGTTATAACAAGAGAACTAGACAGGATCCACATAGCATGGAATTGTGGAAGGACATAAAATGATACATTGAACAAAAAAAAAAAAAAAAGAACAAAAGAAAGAAAAAGTTACCTGGAACCAGAAAATAGTAAGGATACAGAGTCGCCAGAATGCCAGGAACCTTGTCTTGATTAAAGAAGAAAAATAGAGTTATTAAAATGACATGTTGTATTCTGTTGATGATTGATTGAATAAGTCGATGTATGATAGTTGCAACCAAGTTAGTGCAAAGTTGATTTTCGAAAAAAGACTGGTAATAAATGATAATTGTAAGATATGGCTCACATATGAGAATAACGTGTTGACAGAAAACCAGAAAAAAAAAGAAAAAAAAAAAGAAAGATTCCAAACAATCAAAAAAAAAAAAATGGCTAAATCATAAATGGACAGGATCATTACCAGACCTATTACCTGTATGGATATTGGAGACAAACATCACATATTTTGAGAAAATGTAAAATATAGAACATCCTCTACAGTGATAGACTTGGAACGAATTTATACACTTACCATTTGGAAAATGGCAAAAATAGGAAACATTCAGACACAAATAAATAAGAATAAGCTATGAAGTTGTAATGCTTTTATTGTAAACAATATGATGCCATGTTTAAATGTTATGGTTACATTATAACTTAGAAATTTTCATCCATATGACTAGAAAATTTATATAATAACAATGACCAACCGGATAAATCATTGGAAAAGAAAACATGATGGATAACCAAGGAAGGATAAACTGTTTATTGAAAAAGAGATCAACATGACAATAAGGATGTGGACACCTTCAAAATCTCTATGAATAAACTGTAAAATACTTGGAATCAAAAGAATAAATAAATTACACCCATGATGATGGAATATCAGGAAGAAAATAACTTCAACATCTTTAGAGTACTTGAAGCCTTGGGATATGAAACCAATGACAGGAACAGAAATGATATTACACCCCGCCCCCCACAATGACTAATAAAATGTTGTCAACATGCATTTAGATTATGATTAAGTTATGCAAATGAATGCTATTGCTAATATTTCCCAGTGTTGAAACTCGTCACATTTTTTAGTGACGACCTTCTGTATTGGATGATCATCTTAATGGTCAGTGTTGCCAATTTGAAAATTGGATGAAAAATGTTGTAAATGCTAGATAGTTAAAATTTTTGAAGTTGATGTCCATCCCTAGGTTTTTATAGAGAAGTTGATCTCATATAGATATAGAAAACCAGGTTTAGGAATTAGTTTAAATTTTTCCGAATTATTTTTGGACTTAGAAAATTTTTTGAACTTTAAATTTTTCTGATCATTTTTTTTTTGAACTTAAGAAATTTTTGGGATACATTTTTTAAGATTTGATAGTACTCAAATGTCTCCCTACGGGATACATTTGCAGGGCCCCGGGATCTGTATGTGGCCGTGCATATCGGATTTTCTTCAGAAATAGACTATACCCTACCAGTAACAGAAAGAGGCACAGATTAACATAAAATAAATTCTTATAAGAAACAGAAGATATAAAGAAATCTTGACACAGATTTCTAATTAGGCCGGCTTGGCTTCGATAACGCATTGGTCATGTGATCTCCAACCAATGGGAAGGCTCACTTCTTTATACCGGCAGGAAATGTAGAACAAAACGAAGCCATATTAGCAGTAATGAATTGAGAGCGGTCGAGTGAAGACATGTTTTTCCTGCTCAGTGTAAATTCCAGTTAAGGAGATCAACTTCACATAAAATATGCAGTCGTGTATATTCATTCATTAGTTGGAAGTGTTTGTGAATTCCTTAATTCAGTAAGTACTGTCAAATCAAATGCTTATAACGGTTAGAGTTCACGGTCCCAACCCAAGCAGAGCTACGTTCGAAGATGTGCAACAATGAAAACCAAAGCGCATAATTGAATGATATGCGTACGGAGGAAAGTCCTTAAGTTGAGAGAACATTTAGGAATACCTACGAAGGCTGAGTGACTCAATATATGACAAAATGGAAGACATAGAAAAAAAGGTCGTCGAGCCTAGAAAATATAATAAAATGAAGGAAAAACTAGAAGAAAGATAGAGGAGCCACGCTATTCCTTGAAAATTGAACAGATTAACAGATGCAAATGGGAATAGGCATCAGTGAGAACATATTAACCTGTATATACCTATGTTTATTACTGTCAGCATGCTATGTTTTGCAAGAACTTTTTACAAATTGACTTAAACCAGTTCCTGTTGAGAGTTGAATAAACATTTGTTTCATTGAACACAAATGCTGTTGACGAATCATATGCTTGCAGTTTGCCATCATACCAATTAATTAAGGTATCATATAAAAGCAAATCGCTACAGGTGCAACATAAATAGAACCCATCTGCTCTAACATAAAACATCATAGAGGATTATCCCCGAACCTGGTTGAATCCTGTAAGACTGTAAGAGAGCAATCACCACCTCTAGCAGGCTAGCTAGTAATCTAAACCTAACACTCTCGACATAAACAGCAACCCCCAATTCCCTACCCGGCCACATCTCGCCTCGTCCCTGAGGAGCTGTGTGAGCTTTGCCCTCTCGGCCATATTATGTCAGTGACTGAGACTAGTGGAGAAAGAAAATAGGAAAAAGGATACACTGGTTCCTACCACTTACGAGGAAAAAAAAATATACCAAAAATCAAAAGATGATATATTTAACCCTGGGATACCTCCTCCAAAATAAAATCTAACTATCGCTGCTATTAATCGACAATAAAGCACCTAATGCAAAACACGACTACGCCAACTAAATGGTAGTTAAGATTTACTCACTGAAAAATAAGTTGCTACAGTGGAAAACAAAATTATTATTGCAAAATTTTTAAGGAAAAAAAAATCCCTTAATTTTAATCCACTATAAGTTTCACCCCTGAAGACAGTTAGGGTAAAGGAGGCAATAATCTGGACAAATAGTCCGAAACGCACTCCTTAGCTTTTGCTCTAACACCTACTTCTTCAAAACCCAGTGAATGTTATACACTCACCACTTTACCAGCGTTTAGTATTACAAATCAACAAATAACATATATTCCGACAAAATCCACCTGTAACTCAAATGTATATTATTCAAATGCTGTGGAAAAAAACTTTTCAGTTTGTGTGGTCAGCACGCTCGTTAACAGATCGTTAGTCTAGGGGATAAATTATTTAAAGATATAACAACTCACAAGACATCAAACTCTTACTCTATTACAGAATAAAAATCTTAAAGACGAGCTGATATTAGTCGTCTCGTCTTCCTATTCTAAGTTCAAAAATCCTTCGGACAAGACCACATTTGTCGTATCGTCTCAGGATTTTGGGTTCAATTCCCGGTAACGAGCAACCATTTGTCGTAGATTTTGATAGGAGAATTAAGACTTGGGTTGGTCCCTTCTGAATAGGTTGGAATGAGTGATAGTCCCAGTGTGAGATAGAAATACAAAAATAGAATTCCACGAGTGAGGTGGTGGAATAGTGATAGAGGCTGTCTCTGAGAGCGGGAAATCTTCTCTCTCACTCTCACCTATCTTCTACGACAGATCTAAAGTAGTCAGACAGTCTAACACATATACATTAAATATATATATATCCACTCACGTGCACGTACATTCAAGTGACGACAGGTAGACACACAGACGTGGGAAACTATAACAAATGATTGTATAAATATTTAGAACGAGCTGACCAACGCGCTGATTAATTTCAAGAGAAACTTTAATTATCATTTAAAATTTCTTCACAACACATAGAAATTACATCAAAGCATATACAAATAGTCATAAAATCAATAGAAATGCTACAAAAAAATGATAGACCCACAGTAAGATCCTTCCCCTCGATGGTTAGCCCACAGTCCCGTTAAAAAAGGAACAAAAGTGATAGCCCAAAGAGTCACAGATACGTAGGGTTTGAGTCTAAGATGGTTTTTTTTGGTTTGTTCTCGTAAATGTATGAACAGAGTAGGATAATCTGATTTAGCCTAAGAAAAAAAACTCTAGCATTTGCAACAAATTTCTGCAGATTAAAAAAAATTTAAGACAGCAAATGGGGCCAAAAAATACACCGGTAAAAATAACACTCAGACCTGCGTACACTCTCATTCATTCAGCCATGGCCATGTTCTCACAGTTATACTTACAGCTTTGCTCGCTGCCTCTGGGAACATAACAAATTCTAGGACCTTCACACAGACCCGTAAATGCAGTATCGACCAAGAAATCCCCAGTTCCAAAAGACGTACTGAACTCTCTGTCTCCGGGAACGATTCCTTGGGTGTTCTTATTTTTCGGATGTCTGTTAAGTCACATAAAATTTGTCCAGGCACGAAAGTTAGCAGAGCACAATGTCATTTAGCTTTGGTTTCTAGAATTAGGGAATGTCAGATCGGTGTCTACTTTCAGGAAGGTACTATATTTGGTCACCACAATACTAGTCAAAAACTCTGTCGGAATGTTACTGATATTTGCTTGCCACAACGGGCTGAACTGTACTGAAGAGTATTCTGGAAGAATTAATTCTGGCGCGAAGGCCTCTTACTTCATTTAACTGTTAAAGTTCAGGTAATGAAAGTGATTAGTTTCTTCACAAAATAATGTTCACGTACTAGAACGCTGGCAAAGTTGGGTACCACAGTTTCACTATATATAAAAGAAAGAACACATATCAAATAATTTACATATATGTACTCAATATAACTTACATTTTACACGACAAGCCTACAGCTTGACTTATATTTAAAACTTCCCGTGAAATAAGTTATATTTTAAAAAAATCATCAATCCTCATGAATTTAAGAACACGTGCGTATTCCGTCAACATCTCATGAGGCTTCTAGCATTTATAAGTTAGTTTAGAAAAATATGATCTCGTCTGATTATTTAGCAGTAAAATTAACTTCATTATAGCTACATTATTGTTTAATGCTAGAAATTATAATTTATTCTGCTTTCCACTGAAACACGTCACTAGAAAATAATACAGACTATATAAATTTGGCACTCTGCGCAAAATCTAACTAGTGAAATATGAAATAAGCGACTTAACACTTTATCACTTCACAAAATACTAGATATAATATATTAATCTCACCACAGAACTACGGTAACACCACGACTAGGATAATTCACTAGATAGGTAGTTAGAAGCTCGTCAGAAATCTGACGAGAACTATGAAATTCGCTATACAAGCTTCATTCGCTAGCACGCGTGTTCCGTCTACTGAAGATGTTTGAAGACTGAAATGAAATCAGATTTCAGCTCCTGGGTGGATATTTGAAAACAGGGGCAAACAATCCCACATTTTCTCAAACTCCGAAATCATCTCCCCTTTTTACGTGTAAAACACCTACGTCAGCTTAACGCGTGTCGTAACTGCCATCAGTGACCGAGAGCGCGCGTGAGTTGCAACTCTCAGACAGTCCGTCTCCAGTGCGGAGCGATTTTTCACGCTAAGCCGGAGCTATTTTGACGAAACGCTCGCGGTTTACCGAAAAATGCAGACACTCCGTCTGCCTGCCATGTCCGGTGGAGTGAATTATCACACTACAGGCCCAGAACTCAGCCGAAGAAAACACTGTCCCCGGGGAAACTGCAGACAGCTGTCGGCTCTCCGGTCTGACGGAATGCATTTTAACACTTCTCGTCTGACTGACATCTATGTAATAGAATGCTAGTGCGATTCTCAGTTTTGAGAAAAGAAACAGGTAAAGTTTGCGAATTAGGAAGGAAATATATTTCGCAAACGAATGATGCGAAAAATACCGGAAAAAAAGTAAAGACAGATAATAAATTAAAAGGATCCGGGTGAGAGAATAGGAAGAAGATCTAGGCAATTTAATGATCATAAGACCTACGTGACAGGACGTCCCCCCTTTAAGATATGGAAGCACTCCATGTCTACGTTATGGAATTAAATTTCCTATAACCGTAGCTTCGGGGTGTCTGTCTTCTTCCCTCTCATCTTCCCCCTCCATCTCTGTCCAATTCCTACTCAAGTCTACTCCCCAAAGTTTCCTTCCTCTGGAATGTCTCCCATGCGCGCTTGAAAGAGCGTCGCCGCTTCTGACATTTTTGAAAGATTTCGTGTGATTGCGGTGGAATATCCCTGCCACTATCATCATCTTCGTCAGCTTTGGCGATCGTCAGGAGATGGTCGGAGGTTGGCACTGGTCTTTCCAAGTATCTCTTTAACAGATTTAAATGGAAAACCTTCTCCTTTCCTTGAATAGAGATCTGGTAGTTAGCCTTAGAAATCTTTTTCAGGACGGTAAACGGCCCTTGCCATCCGATCTTCAGTTGGTTGTTCTCGGTAGGGAGTAACACCAAAACTTTCTCTCCTGCTTCCAGTTCTCTCTCTTTCGCGACTTTCCTGTATCGGTTAGCGTGCTTTGTGCGTGCTCGCTTAAAGTTGGTCGTTGCTAGGTCCCATCCTAGTTTCAACCTTTCCTTTAAACCCGACACATATTTACTGGCTGAGACAACTGTCTCATCAGCCTTCTGGTCAGTCAGCGACCAAAGTAAGGCTTCAAGTGGCCCCTTAATGGGTCTGCCGAATAGAAGCGTAGCTGGCGGAAATCCTGTGGAAGTATGAGGAGATTCTCTGTAGCCAAATAACGCTGCAGGAATACAAAGATCCCAATCTTCAGGTTTCACTTGTGCCAGTCTACTTAACATCATGTTGAGGTTTCCATTAGCACGTTCCACGAGCCCATTTCCGGCCGGAGTATATGGCTTAGTGTGGATGTGTTGGGTCCTCAAGATCTTAACGATCTCATCCATCAACAGGTTTCGGTATGGAGATCCGTTATCCGTCAACACTTGTTGAGGGAATCCCAACCGAGTGAAAATCTGCACGAGGGCTTCTGCGACATGCTTGGCATCTGCGCATGTTAGCGGGATAGCTTCTGCCCATAAAGTGCATGTATCGACTAAGGTCAGGATAAACCTGTTCCTTCTTTTAGTCCTTTCTAAGGGCCCTAAAATGTCGATCACAACCCGTTCGAATGGTGTTCCCACTATTGGCATTTCACCCAAAGAGACTGGGGGTGCCCGTTGCTTGGGTGGCACACGTTGGCACTGGGCACAGGATTTAACATATCTGATAACATCAGTATTTACTCCTGGCCACCAATAATGAGTGGTTATCCGTTGGTTTGTGGCGTTCTGTCCCATATGTCCGCTGAAGGGAAGAGAGTGCCCCATTTCTAGGATTTGGCTTCTGTACTGTTTCGGTACTAGGAGCTGGTTGTAACCTTGGTCAGGCTTGCCCGTTCTGCGATACAGTACGCCATCCTTAGAAAAAATGTCCCCGTGCTGTCTGGGTTCCTTAGCCATGGGCAGTTTCCTAAAGCAGGGTGCCAAAGTAGGGTCCTTGTATTGCGCTTCTTTAAGTTCCATGGGTAACAAATTAGGCGCAGGCTCCCGTTCCTTTTTGGTTTGCCCTCTTGTAGTTACTGCTGCCACAATCGGCTCTTCCGGTTTACCAATACACACGTATCTCCCGCCAAGTATGACTGGGTAGATGGGATCATCCATAACAGCCGCTTTGATCACACCTCTGACAAAATCAGAGTGGATCTCCACCAATGCGATGGGAAGCGCTGTAGGTGCATCACTCTTACGAACTCCACAAAGTTGGACGGTCTCTGCTGTCTCTTGACCGGGTTTGACCAGGTTTCTGGCAACAATGCAATCATAAGAAAGCCCCGTGTCAAATAAACAAGAAGTTTGAGAACCGTTCAAAATAACAGTACCTCGCGTTGAGGGTCTATCCCCAACAGGTTGGGAATCACTGTCAATAATTCCGCCTTGCGAGACTGTTAATAAGCATCCGATGCGTTTCGGCTCGGTGTGCTCGGTCTGATCATATGTCCCGTGCTCAGGGGTTCTCCCTTTGCCACCTTGACCTTTCTGGCCACGCTGCCATGAAGGACGGTCGGGTTGATCAGACTGTTTACTGTGGTTGGGGTACTTGTTCTTGTAGAACTTGGATTTTTCAGGAGGGGGGTTTTGAGGTCCACTTTCTCTGTGGTTATTCTGATTCGAAGCATGAGAAGGTTGATCTAGATTATTTTTCCGAAAATGCTCCTCTGTCGGTTTCCGCTTAGTGGCCGGTAGTTCAGCCAGCGCATTATGGTAACGCTCAGACTTCTCTAAGATGTCTTCAAGTTTTTCTGCTCCCTGCTCAGCTAGAAATCTCCGGGTATCTGCAGACAATGTGTTCTTTATTTGTTCTGTTAAAACAAATTCCTCCAGACCTTCATAGGTAGAGGGGAGCTGCGAGAGCTCTAGGCACTTTGTCAGATAACCCTTCAAACGAGACGAGAACTGCTGAAAAGTTTCAGAATTCTCTTTCCTGCTGTTGCAACACAGTTGCAGAAATTTGCGAGCGTTCATTTCAAAACGCTCCAGTAACGCTTTCTTCAACACATCATAGTTGTCTTGTTGGCTGCTTTCCAGTTTGGCGTAAACATCATACGCACTGCTTTTCAGCGCCTGAGAAAGCTTCATGTTCCAACGCGACCTCTCTAAACCGTACAGAGTTGCAATTTTCTCAAATTTTTCTAGCCATGTGTCAATCTTCTCATTAGGACAAGGGAAAGACTCAAGAGTGAAAGACATAGCGTTGAGTTGAAGAGATTGAGTGTTAGAAGGATCAGTTAAGGAAGAATGAGGAGAAGACTCACCATTGCTGGAGGTAGAGGCAGCGCCAAGACTTTGGACTTCTAGAGCCTTAAGAGCCAACTCATGCTGTCGTCGTTGCTCATTTTCTCTTTCCAAATGCTGTCTCTCCTTCTCTCTTTCCTCATGCTGTCTTTCCTTCTCTCTTTCCTCATGCTGTCTTTCCTTCTCTCTTTCCTCATGCTGCATCCTGCGGATTTCCATTTCCTCATCCATCTTCTTCTGCTGTAAATCTGCGGCTGCTTTTTTCCTTAGCTTCCGCTGCTTTCCTCTCCGCATCATATCTGTCCAGCTCGTCATATTATGTTCAGTGACTGAGACTAGTGGAGAAAGAAAATAGGAAAAAGGATACACTGGTTCCTACCACTTTACGAGGATAAAAAAAATATACAAAAATCAAAAGATAATATATTTAACCCTGGGATACCTCTCCATAAATAAAATCTAACTATCGCTGCTATTAATCGGCAATAAAGCACCTAATGGCAAAACACGACTACGCAACAAATGGTAGTTTAGATTTATCTCACTGAAAAATAAGTTGGCTACAGTGGGAAACAAAAAAAATTATTGTACAAAATTTTTATGGAAAAAAAAATCCCTTATTTTAATTCCACTATAA
>JAMPIV010022673.1:0-12500 GCA_024509875.1 Oreohelix idahoensis
GACTAATGCTAAGGATTTCAAGCTTAATCTACCAGCATTTAATCCCTCAATTGATGATATAACATTTTATCTAGATAGATTTGAAAGTGCATGTAAGGTGCATAATATAGATAAAACATTATATGTTTATCATCTGTCCAAGATACTTAGAGGTGATGCTTTGACTTTGTTGAGTATGGTAGATGTGCCGGACAAAAACAACTATGAGGTTGTCAGGGCGGCATTGTTAAAGAAGTACCAACTTAACGAGGACGGATATCGTCTTAAATTTAAAAAACATGTTACCAGAAACTGGAGTTGAATTCTGTGAATTCATCTCAAGCATACGTCTTACTTTTTTAAGATGGGTTGAGTTGTCTAAGACAGAAAGTACATTTGAAGCCCTTATGGATTTACTACTTAGAGACAAGGTCATGTCTTCTGTTAATGAAGCTTTTCTTTCTTTTCTTCATGAGCGTAAGCCTAAAAACATAAAAGAAATGGAAGAATACTGTAGCCAGTATGTTACTGCGCATCCTCACATAACCATTAGCAACTCTAAAGTAAAAGAAGGTCTGCCAGTTGCTTCGGCAGCACCTTATGGCCCAAATTTTATGCGTAAATTTCAGGGTAGCCAGCAAAATTTCAATAAAAAGAGTAACCGTAATTATGCCCAGAACCATAGTAATTAATCAATTCCAGGGTGATTCTTCTTCCCAGAACTGGAGACAACCTAATACTACACGGTATTCTACTCCGGTTAACTTTAGAAATTTTCACAAAGGTAATCGGCATAGAGGGAAATATTTTTTGCAGAGACCTCAATACCAAGATAATAGAGGTTCTCAACAGCATAGAGATGGTAATGACAGTTATGGAAACTGGAACTCAAACCAGGATAAAAATTACAGTAGGGACTTTAATGATAATTGCAGAGGCAATAATGGTCGCGGTAGATCGCAACATAAGAGAAAAATATATCAACAGACGAATTCTGTTCAACAAGAATCTCAGGGAGCAGATAAACAGATTAATAGTGATAAAGACCATAATGCTATCGGATGCTCATCTTTTGATTTTGGTAGAGCAAATAAATGTATCCAATGCAGTACTTTATTTGATCCGAAGACCGTTAGTACTCTAAGCTGTGGTCATCCTTTGCCCGCTCTTCCTGCTAATGTTGCTCATGATGGGAGAGGTTCTCTTATATTACATAAGGGGCTTGTAAATAGTAATCCAGTCTCAGTGTTGTTTGATTCTGGATGTACTACTGTTGGTGTTAGGCAATCTCTTGTAGATCCATCCTGTGCTACAGGAAAGGTCATCAAATGTGTCACATTTGGTGGCACGTTGGAAAAGTATCCTACTGCCATAATACATATTGCTACTCCTTTCTTCACGGGAGAGGTCCACGCGTGTCTACTTCCAAATCCTATTGCGGACCTTATTATTGGTCGTATTCACGGAGTTAGGGAATGTACCCCACAGCAGATTGCTGTTTGGGAAGAGCAAAACATTGAAGCTACCAATGCGGTGGTCACAAGAGCACATGCTCTGGATCCACCTCAAACTTCATTAACTAATAATGATGAAGTAAATGACCAAGATAGTCACTTGACTATTACACGTGACTCATTTATCAAATTGCAAGAAGAAGATCCGTCTTTACAAAAATTCTTCATTCTAGCAAAAAAAGGTGATCCTAATCAGAATACTAATAGAAAATCTTGGATTTCTATGAAGAACGGCGTACTTGTACGTATGGTACAAGACTCGACTACGTCCACTCATTCACAAATTCTTGTGCCCAAGAGCATGAGATTGCAAATATTGCAACATGCTCATGACTCGCAATGTGCTGGACATATGGGTTTTTCCCGTACAAAGTCGAGGGTTCTTGCGGCTTTCTTTTGGCCATTTGTGAGCAAGGACATACGAATTTACTGTCGCTCTTGCAAAGTATGTCAGGAGGTCAAATCTAAAGGACCACGACATGCTGCGCCTATCCAGGCTGCTGACATTCCTATTCGCCCTTTTCAAAAAATGGCAATAGATATTATCGGTCCTTTTAGAATTAAGTCAGCTAGAGGACATCAATTTATTCTTACATGTGTCGATATGTGCACACGTTGGCCAGAGGCAATACCTCTCAAGAGCATCTCAACTGCTGATATCGCAGACGCTCTTTGGCTGATATTTTCTCGCTTGGGTTTTCCCGGAGAAATATTGTCAGACCATGGCACTCAACTTATATCAGACACTATGTCACAGGTAATGTCTATGCTACATATTAAAAGGTCTCTCAGCAGTATCTATCACCCAATGTCTAATGGGTTAGTCGAACGTTTAAATAGGACTCTGAAAACTTTACTTGGTAAGATAACTGAGGATCATCCTCAGGATTGGGACAGGGTCTTACCCGCGGCTCTCTTTGCGTATAGAGAGGTCCCCAATGAACATACAGGGTTTTCCCCTTTTGAACTTGTCTTTGGCGCGCAACCGCGCGGCCCTATGTCTTTACTTCACGATCTAATCACTGCCGATAATATTAGCGATGAAACTCAATCTTCTTATGAGTACGTCATTGCTCTTAGGCAAAAGATCATCGAGGCATGCAAACTAGCAACTTCTTCATCCGAATTTGCTAAAGAAAAGGCAAGGCAGTTTGCAAATAAAAATAGATGTCTACGACAACTTTGTCCAGGTGACAAAGCTCTCGTTCTACTTCCTTCAAGGGAGAACAGACTTCTAATTGCATGGAAAGGTCCATATGCAATAGTCTCCAAAATTTCTGATGTCGACTATGTTGTCGATATTGATGGAAAGCATAAAACTTTCCACATAAATATGCTCACGGAATTTTATGAAAGACCTGACTATTTGCAGCCTATTTTCCAGGCAACGGACAATTCTCAAGCACCTCATGGTCAGTACTCATCTCTGTCAGTTATACAGGATGAGGAAACTACTTTTTCTGATGTCAATCTTCCTCTTCCTATGGTCCCACTTTATTCTACGGAATCTTGGAAAAACGTGACCGTTTCTCCAAATCTTTCCGCTGAGGAACATCGACAAGTTTCTTCGATGTTGCAAACATTTCAGGATGTTCTTACAGACATCCCGGGACACACACATGTCATTGAACATGACATTGTGCTAACTGATCATAATCCTATCAGAGTCAGACCTTATCCAATACCTATCCATTTCCAGTCTCAAGTCGAAAAAGAATTGGATGAAATGATACGTTTGGAAATCATTGAACCATCCACTTCAGCATACTCTTCGTCTATGGTTATTGTTCGAAAGAAGGATAATAACATTCGCATTTGCGTAGATTATCGCAAATTGAACCAAGTTACGAAGTTCGACGCTGAACCTATGCCTTCATTAGAAGAGCTACTCAATAAACTTGCTAATTCTAGATTCTTTACCAAACTAGATTTGTCTAAAGGTTATTGGCAAGTTCCGCTAACTGAACGTGCCAAACCTTTTACAGCTTTTTCTACACCTAGGGGTTTATTCCAATGGAATTTCATGCCTTTCGGTCTTATGAACGCCCCTGCTACATTCGTACGCATGATGCGGCGAATTCTCGCATATCGTACAGATGTCATAGCATACTTAGATGATATCTGTCTATTCAGTGATTCCTGGGAAGATCACTATTTGGGTTTATACGAATTACTGTCTACTCTTCGCGAGTATAACTTGACTGCAAAACCCTCTAAAGCCTTTATAGGATTTAGCGAGATTTCTTTCCTAGGTCATCGTGTTGGTCATGGTCTTTTAAAGACAGAGGACCACAATGTTTCAAAAATACTTAACATTTCGGTCCCTAAGACGAAGAAACAAGTACGGAGTCTATTAGGTTTGATCCAATTCTACGGACGATTCATTCCGAATCTGTCCTCCATTATGGCACCGCTTTCTACTTTATTGAAGAAAGGGTCGCCTAATCTGATCCGCTGGTCTAAAGAATGTCAATCCTCATTGGACCAGGTTAAAGCCCTATTTTCATCTCCACCTATTCTTAGGTTACCTACTATTGAGAAGACTTTTGTTCTTCGAAGTGACGCCTCGTCAACTGGGATTGGGGCAGCACTAATGCAGGAGTATTCTGATACTCTGCATCCGGTGATGTATATCTCTAGGAAATTAAATGCTGCAGAAAAGAATTACTCGGTTTTAGACCGTGAGTTATTGGCTATGGTATGGTCTATTTTGAAGTTACAAAGATTTCTTCTAGGCGCACACTTCATTGTGGAAACCGACCAGAAAGCGCTTACTGCTATTCAGAGCAAAAACTTGAAGAGCTCGAGGTCCACTCGTTATGCCATAGCTCTTCAACCATTTCATTTCTCGGTTCGAGCTATCCGTGGTTCGGATAATGTGATGGCAGACATTCTGTCCAGATGCCCACACGATTCCACATGATTCTTCTGTCATATATATATTTCCTGATATACAGTCCAATATTATAATGACATGTTAGTAGATTTTTTCTCACTTTTTTGGGGGGAATTTATAACATTGTACCATGTAATTATCTAAGAAGGCTTAGTTAGTGATATACGGGCCAAAAGATCACTCGGCCACATTTAGATAATATATTTGCATAATTGTATTAAGAGATTTACCAGTTGTCTTTAAGATTTGTGTTATTGATATTTTCGCAGCACATCAGTGAAGTCTGCGAGATTATGTCCATTGTGGAACATTGAGGATATCAAGTCCTGTCCTAGATTGGGAGCGGATGATGTCCACATCTTCTTCTATTGATTGTTTTATGTCAACGAAGAATAACATTGTATTAGTTATTAATTACTGATGCATTATATAATGTAATAATATAGTGCGGTATATTAGTATATTACACCGCTATTTGCACAACACATTGTATGATATCATAATGATATATTTAATTTCATATATTGGTATGAGAGTAATTTGACTTTTATTATGATGTTGCCATCATTGTGGCGTGTGTTGGTGGCACCTTCCTGGAATATATACGCGAATACTTAGATAAATTTTTTCTCTAAGGACCTGAGATATGATCTCAGTTTCGCTCCATGCGTTGAGCTAGTTTGTTAGGTATATATCCGCGCATCATACGTGCGTTAGGAGCCTAGATTTTTCCGGCTCCAGGATTTAAAAAAAAAAAATGTTTCATTTTTTTTTTCCGGGAGGGTGCGGTAATGTTACGCACAAATAATTACTTTTTCCAAAGTCTTTGTATGATCATTTTTCGTATGTATGATCATTTTTTGACTGAAAGGTGTATTATGTTTTTTACAGTCAAAGGGACATAACCCGAGATATCGAGACTACAATTTTTTTATGAGTTTGCCTTCTCTTGTATAGAGACACGTTCGGTCTATAATTTCTTGAACGAAGCGTGACCATATCTCCTTATTTGGTAGTATCAGTCAACTGTTGTAGATGTCTGAAACCTGTCTTAACGCTTCTGTTCATGACCATAAAAGGCGCGACTGTGTAAGACTTTTATCTCGAATGTTCTTAGAATCGTCTTATGTGAGCGGCGACTCAGATATTGGAGTTCTGCGCATGTCAAAACTGGTAGTTCGTTTGGTGTGTTCCGCCCAGCTCGGGAGTTTAGAAATGGTCTGAGCAGCGAGCGGACGCAATGTGCGTCTTGTGATTTTCTGAGGGAAATACATTGTCTTTGTGAGTTAGTTAGCTAACTAGACTATTTCCCAGTATTATTCAAGCCTGCCTGGAGGCATATGTTCGTGGTTGATTTCCGAAGAAAGGTAATTCCTCTTGTATTGAACTTTATGCTATCATCTAGAAGTTCGTCATTTTGTGGCTCCTTGCTCGCCTGTGTGATTCAAAATGGAGAGGTACTTTGACTAGGATTTTCGCCACCGGTATCTTTATACCTGAACTAGTTTTATATATATATATATATATGGGTCGCTCTAGACCAACAAGACTATTGTCTGTGTTCCAGGATTCGTTATATCAGAGATCACGTCCAAGTCAGATGGTTAGACTTAGGAAGGTTATAAGGGTCGGTTTGACCTGTATTCCATGTATGCTATTCACGTGCAGACAGTAAACGGACTTATTGTACACATCTGATCTGCTAGCATCAGGAAGGGAGCATTTATTATTGTCTATGAACATTGATGATCTGCAGCTGACACTGTTGCAGAAGTTATATGTATGAACCTTAGGCACCCAGATCTGTGATCTGTGCTATATATATATATATATATATATATATATATATATATATATATATATATATATATATATATATATATATATATATATATATATATATATATATTATTTATACAGCTTCATGAACCAGAACTTTATGATATCGAATATACAGAAGCTATCTGTTTACAATAGAACTATTGAGTATTGAATCCTACATGACTATCAGCTAATATGATTTTGAATGCTGCATTCGTTAAACTATGTTGGTGATGACAAAATATCATGACTGTTTTGTGGCGTGCAATAAATGGTATAAAACATAAAGCGAAGTTACCATTTTCATGACTCTACACATCATGTTGCCTGTGTTGTACCCTGTGAACTATTCTACTGCAACATACACAGCAACACTATAAACCAGAGAAGACACCTACATCTTGCACTTTTATACCAGGTGTCGATAGGGGTGGTGATTTGTCGTCAGCCTAAATCCACTTTTGGTGGTCAGACCCTTTGGCTTATCATTCCAGTTAAATCCACCCTTATCACATACATACATACATACATACATACATACATACATACATACATACATACATACATACATACATACATACATACATACATACATACATACATACATACATACATACATACATACATACATACATACATACATACATACATACATACATACATACATTACATACATACATACATACATACATACATACATACATACATACATACATACATACATACATACATACATACATACATACATACATACATACATACATACATACATACATACATACATACATACATACATACATACATACATACATACATACATACATACATACATACATACATACATACATACATACATACATACATACATACATACATAACATACATACATACATACATACATACATACATACATACATACATACATACATACATACATACATACATACATACATACATACATACATACATACATACATACATACATACATACATACATACATACATACATACATACATACATACATACATACATACATACATACATACATACATACATACATACATACATACATACATACATACATACATACATACATACATACATACATACATACATACATACATACATACATACATACATACATACATACATACATACATACATACATACATACATACATACATACATACATACATACATACATACATACATACATACATACATACATACATACATACATACATACATACATACATACATACATACATACATACATACATACATACATACATACATACATACATACATACATACATACATACATACATACATACATACATACATACATACATACATACATACATACATACATACATACATACATACATACATACATACATACATACATACATACATACATACATACATACATAACATACATACATACATACATACATACATACATACATACATACATACATACATACATACATACATACATACATACATACATACATACATACATACATACATACATACATACATACATACATACATACATACATACATATACAGTACTTTGCAAAAAAAATTGCAGTCATATTTTCGCAACGCAGCACCCTCATAGAAGCAAATAATAATAAAAACTGTATGTCCAGAGGAAGATTGGTATCTCCCCTATCTATTAATAGTGGTTTCAGTACAATATAATGTTGCCTTCTCCAGCAAGGCAAGCCTGGATGCGGCGAGGCATACTTCCCACACGTGTTTGTAGGTAATTGTGAGTCAGGCTGTCCCAGTATTTTCAGCTACCTTCTTCAATTGTTCAACGTCTCTGAGTCCACTCTTTTTTAAATGATTCTTGAGTAGTGCCCAAACGTTTTCAATTGGGTTTAGGTCGGGACTGTTGCTGGGCCACTTCAGCACTATCACATTCTTCTCTTGCAGCCATGCTTTGGTGGTATGAGCTGTATGCTTTGGGTCATTGTCATGTTGAAATGTGCACCCATTGGGGTACATGCCCTGCATAAATGGCAGAAGGTGTCCCTCTAGTATGTCGATGTGCCTTTTTTTCGTGAGAATTCCTGTGAAAACACACAGTGGGGTGGCACCTCTTGCTGACACCCCTCCCCAAAGATGGAATTTCTGGGTATGTTTCAGTCGCTGATACACAGGCGTTACAGAGTCTTTCGTCCAAATATTTATTTGAACAGGATAAGACCAAACAGAACATTTATCTGAAAAAATCACATTGTCCCATGACAAATTTTGGTGTTCGTGGCACCAGTTCAAGCGCATCTGTTTGTGAGTCTCTGTGAGCAATGGTGACGAAATTACTCGCTTTTTTGTGTAATTCATCCTGTGTAGTTTCCGGTTGACAGTAGCATTAGATACCTCTGGGCTTCCCAACTCGATCATGCGCTGCCGTATGTTTTCTGCACTCTTCATTGGCCCAGCCCGAACGATTTGGGCGAGACGCCGATGGTCCTTTGTGTCCAAAATTCTTGGCCTCCCACTACCTTCTTTTCGCTCGATTCCATTACCTGCTTTTAATTTACTCACAACTCTGTAGACAGTCCGCTCAGGGATGTTCAAGGTTTTAGAAATGTTGGAACATGTTTGATTTCCTTCATTCCAAAGCTGTGAAATTAACATACACTTTGACTTTGTATCCATTTTCTGCCACTAGCATTAGAAATTCTCGTCTGCTCTATTATCAAGGGACTTTACTCTACGCTAATTTTTTTATACTTTTGGTAGTGTTTGCTAACTTCAGTGGAGTGCAAATTTGGGGCAGAACATGCATATTTAATTAGATTTCAGGTCATTTAGCCGAGCAATATGACTGCCATTTTTTTGCAAAGTACTGTATATATACATATATATATATATATATATATATATATATATATATATATATATATATATATATATATATAGATATATATATATATATATATATATATATATATATATATATATATATATATATAAAAGTTCTATTTCTGTGTTTTATAAAAGAAATTTAGTATATTTTGTGGGCACATTTTCCAAGGGCATCAATTTTGTATTTACGAGCTGCATCATAACTCACACTAGAGATAGGGATCGGTAAACGGTCGATCTTGTCTAGCGATAGATCACAATGCATCATTTGGTAGATCTCTAAGTGATGGTGGGTAAAAAAGAATGTTTAACCGAGGTAGATTTAAGACTAGCGCTCTCCCACTGGCTCTTAAAAGCGCAGTGTCCCCGGGGTTAAACGTAATTGTGACGTGTAATGGAAAAACAGTCTACAGTAATCTGACAGCCTATTGGAACCTCCTAGCTGCTCTGTGATTTGCTATCTAAAATCCTGCATTATACTGTCTGTCTTTACTTACACAGCTTACTCTTTCGACATCCCGCCTCTTTTCTTTTAACAGGAGCTACCACTGTGTTTACAAACTTCGTGACCTGTCAGTCATAACAGGAAAGCAAATCAGGTTTTTTACCTCGTCTACTCACGCGAGCTTCATCTGTCAATCATAATACCTCTCAGACAGACAGCACGTGAGAGAGACGAAACACAGGCCCTTTTGAAGTTTTACTCAGGGAAAGTTTATAATCCCATGTGCTCTTTGATCTCGAGACACGGGCATTTTAAAGAGTAACCCGTTAGCCGTAAGTAAAGCCTCTGATGTCGGTCAACAGCGCCAGACGAGAAATTCTGGCAGCCGAATCGTAAGCTTTCATCTTGAGCGCTAGTCTCTGAATTTTTCGTTCCACACAGTAGCGTGAAATTAACTACATTAGAGATCAGAGCAATCTAATGATATATATACTGATGTTTTCTTAACCCAACTATCAGAAGTCAGTCAGAATTTTGAATATTCTAGCGCACAGTCCTAGAACCCAATTCTTGGGGATATATCGTATTATTGATTCGTGGAGATTTTCATTCTGAATTTTCCGGTAAAGGGATAATAGGGCTAATAATTTAAAAAGAGAAAGCTTAACATTTATTCTTCACTTAGATTTTTCTCGCTAGTAAAACGAGTGATATAAAGTAACGCGTAGCGATTTCATACCAGATATTCAATTAAAATGTTAAATCACGCAACCCGCTACCCACATACCTTAGACGGTAATTAGGTTAACAGTGTAGGCAGACGCGACACTTAATCTCTACAGGAGAGAGATAAACCCGACGGTTTATCTAACCGGACTTACAGGCATTAAAGCGACTGATAGTGGGAGTATAGAAATACGCGTTATATGTCATTTTGTATATTTATTATTATAGTGTCTATTATTTTAATACCACACGACAAAACTAACAGACGCCGACAATTTAATAGCTATTTAATGACAGGCGATCATTGTTTAGGGAGCGCGTGTGGAGAAATTAAATAATAATTAACACTGTACGCTGACCACCGACGCGAGTAGGGGCGGGCGAGTTAACATAACTTAGCCCGACAGAACTCAGCCGCCAGCGACGTCTGATAGCGTGTAGGCGTAAGGAAATAACGTGTGCCTTGTAAACCTAGTCAGGACTGACGGAGTGGAGAAGAGATCGCCTTGTCCCTGGTCGTGTGTATATATAGTAGTAACAATTTTTTCCATAAATGTTTTCTTGTACTCTTTGCAGACCTGATCACAAGGGCGTCCAGCGGTATTCTTCTGTTTGTTACTTTTCTCCTGTACTTGGCTTGTGCGTTACCAATTTCATTTAGAAACGTTTACTCGCCAAATGTTATTTGAGAACAATAAAATTTAACCACTAGACTTACCAAATCCAGATTTATATTTTTACCAGCCACAGTGGGGTACATATAACATTATTATTGGTCCCGACTCCTGACAGTCGTAATTCCAGTAGAGTATCTCCCTAGATACATACGCTGTGCAGAATCGGCGCTCTAACACAGGGTTGGCCGATAGAAGAACCATCATCATCACCTGTAACAAATTTTTAGCAACCAGATGTTTCCCAATACTGGAAGTATTTTCCCCCGTGAAAGGGTGAACCTCAAGAACTCTCACAGTTTTAACTATTTGTAGTAATACTTATATCCACGAGAAGCACCATATTATGCATACACCTCACTAGTTAGTTCTGGGAATGAACTGGGGCCAATTTGGATCTGCGACAACTGGGGTGACAGAATATTACGTGAAATAGATAATATATTCATGGACTAATTCTATTACCAAGGGATATTACAGACCTACCATACCAGGCAATAAGGTAAGAGTGTGAGAGTGGCCACTGTTTTTTGAGAGTGTGAGTATTTTCCTTGTTTGCTGGAAACTATCCATATATCTGATTTGTCTAAATTTTGTTTACTTTACATAGAGTACCAATACTATTCATTCTGTAACAGAGTGCTAACCTTCAACCTTTGGGTTAATAATTTTGGGTTTTTTTCTCCATTCGGGGAGGGTGCACTTTTCCAGCTTTATTTCATGTGCATGTAAATGACTCTTTGATCTTTTCCTTTAGAAATTTTGATGTTGTCGAGTTTAAATGATAATAAACTACAAAGAAATTAACCTTTGTGTGTTGGTCAGACCCCTACGCATTTATCCGTAGTTTTTCACGTTGTGTGTCTTGTTGTCAGATAGCTGTGTGTGTGTATAGTAACTTATCTATTCTTGATAGGGAGGCACAGGCTGTCTGGTAATAATGTACAGTCGTACGGATAGGCTGGAGGAGATAACCTAATCACTCCAGAGACATATCTTTCCCTCAATCTACCACCTGTGAAATCTATTTTCTATACCTTTTCTCGCGTATCTATCGACATCCACTCTACTTAGACGGGCTAAATAAAACAATTTACCTTCCGTACGACAGTAATTTTAACCGCATTCCCCGTGAAAATCTGGAAGTAAGCTTAATAAAATTTGTCTTATTTGTGAACTACTTCAGATAAAAAGCAAAGTTGTCTTTGAACAAAAGTTAACATTCGGTTTTAATTTTCATTACAAATAAGGGAGGGAAACCTGAGGCCTGTAAACAGTAAATTAATATGAAATTAATATGAAACAAATATAAAGGTATGTTATCAGGCACTCGCAGGAAATAAAGAAGTAGAACACCAGACAACAGAAAAACAACAGACATGAGTGGCTTACCCAGGATTTGAACACTGGACCTTCCGTGCGACAACCCCGCCTAGCCATGCAAGCGAATCACACTATCCGCTCTGCCATCTACGCATCATCAAAAAATGATGTTTCAATGGCAGGTCAATAGTGCGAACCACAATACACGACACCAGAAGTCCTCCATGGGCAGTTC